>LDKF01000097.1:155701-192346 GCA_001026735.1 Rotylenchulus reniformis | reverse complement strand
ACCTAAGCAAGACAAATACCGAAATGACACAAATGCTGTCGATATGGGAGACAATAAGTACAATAGCGCAACAATCAATGATCACCGATTTACACATACAATACACACACAGTTTGCACCATCATCGTGTCCTGCTGATTTGCCCTTCTTCACATCTCCTGCTCGTCCCTCTCTCTCCTAGGTGTCCTTGTCCTGTGTCTTGTCCTCCCTCTCTCTGCTGTCTCTGGTCTCTTGCGTCGCCCCTTCCTCCTTCAAATTGTCGTCCTCCTTGGTCTTTTTTGCGTCCTCCTTGGTCTTTTTTGCGTCCGTTTTCTTCCGTGGTTTGTCCTCTTTTTCTTCCGCTAAATTTTGGGATTTTTACCCAATTTTTCCCATTCAATAACTCACTTTGGTTCGTCGCTTCTGTTGTCTCCTCCCGTTGTTTCCGGTGCTTCTTCTCTGCCGATGACTTCTTCCTTTCCTTGTTGTCCTTGCTCCTCCCCTTCTCTTTCTTCTTCTCATGCTTTTCTCTGTCTTCCGTCTCCTGCTTTTGGTGGCCCTTCCGTCTTTTCTTCATCTTCTCATCCTCCTCCTTGAAAAGATCCTTCGGCATTATTTTTGCCAATGTTTCATAATCTTTGTCCCTTGGGTCCGCCATATCCATGTCTAAAAATCAGAAAAATCATCCAAATGGTATCACATCATCGGTCCAACAACGCCCGCTGTTACCTTTGACCGTCGACTTTTGTACGGGTTTCAGCCGCACCGTTGATGGTGCCGCCTTTTTCTGAAAATCGGTGATTTTGGGTTTAAGGATTTTTAGGACAAAATCCTGAAAAAACATACACAGCAACAGCATTGGATGACAATGGCCAGTGCGGTGAACAATGCAACCCCGAGCAGCAACAGCAGGTGTGGTTGAGCGAAGAGAGCGCAGGAGGAAGTGAGCAGGACACGCAACATTTGTGGCATTGGGAGGACGATGAGTGGTGATGATGGTTGACGAGCACGGGAAATGGAGATGTGGAATTGTGTTGAACAAGGCGAGGAGTTGCATGACGGAGCAAATTCCCCCACTTTTATAATTACTGATATATCAGTATCATGATATGGATACCGTACGCAACCGTAAAATAAAAGGAAAGGAATAAAAAACCGAAATTCGCAACAGGGAAATTTCAAATTCCGTCTTTGCCGCCATGGTTCTTCTTTGTTCTGTGACTCGTGAGAGCAGAGAAAAAAAGAAGCAGAATAATACACATCATAATATGTACTGTAGTATTGTTTTTTCTCGGTGGGGGTCAATCCATCCCTGCCGACTCATCCCTACCAACTCATCCCTGCCGACTCATCCCCGACACTATTCATCCCTGCCGACTCATCCCCCACGACTCATCGCCCGAAGTTCTAGGGTCGTTTCATCGCCAAGATTTCTGTTCATAAATTTTTTTAAAATCCTAGAATTTTTCAAAAATCCTAGACCTCTAATTTTTTTTGAAAACCCGAGGCTGAGGCCTCTGAAATTTTTTAAAAACCCGATGCCTCCGAAAACTTTTTTGCAATTTTTGTTATGAAAATTTTAGAAATCTGTAGCCTGCGAAAAAAATTGACTGCAATTGGAAAATTTTCAGAGGCCTAGGATTTCCGAAAAATTTCAGAGGCCTTGGTTTTCAAAAAATTTTAGAGGCCTCGGATTTCTTAAAAAATTTCAGAGGCCTCGGTTTTCAAAAAATTTTAGAGGCCTCGGATTTCTTAAAAAATTTCAGAGGCCTCGGTTTTCAAAAAATTTTAGAGGCTTAGGATTTCTTAAAAAATTTCAGAGGCCTCGGTTTTCAAAAAATTTTAGAGGCTTAGGATTTTTGAAAAATTTTGTATAAAACTTGGCGATGAAACGGCCTTAGAACTTCGGGCGATGAGTCGTGGGGGATGAGTCGGCAGGGATGATTAGTGTCGGGGATGAGTCGGCAGGGATGAGTTGGTAGGGATGAGTCGGCAGGGATTAGTCGGCAGGGATGTTTTGACCCAGTCCGGTTTTTTCTACCCAAAAGTTGGAAATGAATTTTTTATTTGAAACGAAAGAAAGTGTTCGTTGAAACGAGAGAATGCTCATGAAAAAGTGTTGAAGAAAACGAAAAGAGTGCTCATGAAAAAGAAAAAGAGTGCTCATTGGTACTGTAGCACGTCCGCTAACTTTTGGGTTGAAAAAACAATAATGGCCGCGGGGGGATTTTGAACGTGGGGGGATTTAGAACGGACGCGATGTAGTACTCTGAACGCCTGAATGCTTCCTATTTTAAACACACGTGCAAATAATATTTTGATCACACGTGTATTCCTCGGTGCAAAGTGCCAAGTGCGATACGGTGCGTTTCAGCCTTTCAGCGGAATCTATTAGTAAAAATAAAAAGTATTTATATTTATGTAAGATGAAACTGTAAAGGGAAGCAAGCAAGGGTACCGAGCGGATGCGCCCTGATGACCGTAAAAGCTGCAGAGGAATTTGTAGTCTGCGCACAATAGGATTTCCACCGGAAGCACTCCGATGGTTTTCAGTGCCTTAAGCTGGTCAAAGAGTGGCTGAAGACGGTGTTGGAGATTCTGTCTGAATTGGTGCAAAATAATCCAATTTACATTATAAAAATTATTATTTTATTATTATTTATTATGGTTATTATTAATGTTATTAAGGCCTGTTATCGTCGCCGATGTAGTAGGTGACCAATGTGACATTTGAGGGGGAGTTGGGATGGGGCACATCGGCAAGCAGGATGCCTATTTTTGTCGATCCGCTAACTCCGCCTTTATCACCAGTGAGCACAATAGTGATCTGGCCAGGTTGCCTCGGTGAAAAGATGCCGTTCCGTGTCAGGGCGTTGATACGAGCGTCGATGATGCCATTGATATCCATGCAGATCAAGGCCCTTTGCTCCCCTTCCCCGATCCATTCATACCGACCTTTGGCGCACAATTCCTTCTTTCGGGCTTCGAGTGCATGTGTCGGTGCAAATACGTCCAGGCCCCTCTTGCACAAAAACGCTTTGATCGCCTTCCTTTGTCGCCAAGATATTGCTGACTTCATTGATACANGCCACTCGGCCAACCCCAACCCCAAGCTGCACTGTGGCCATGTGCCCCCGCTGACCCCCCGCCTCTGCTCCTTCATCCAAAAGTCCATCCCCAAACTGTCCGCCGCCTCCGTCGCCGCAAAAGGGAGGCGGACGGCAGATGGGGCGGCGACAACACGGAGGAGGGCGACAAGGGCGGCGAGCGGCGAGACGGTGGTCGCCCGGGGCAACGGCGGCAGGACAGCAGCGACTGGAGCAGTGGTCGCCGGTCAGCAGCAGATGGCGGCAAGCACAATGGTGGCGAACTTGTTGCGCCAGCACTGGCAGCGACTGTTGCTTCTGCAGCAGCAGGGAGGCACAGTGGACGGCAAGCGACTGGAGGGCAACAGTCGCTATTGTTGGCGACCGCCCCCGCCGCCACAGTCGCTGGCCTCCCTCGTCACGATGGCCCCTTTTGGTTCGGCCACTTCTACCGGCGAGCACTGATGAAGTGCGATATGCTGTTGATGAGAAGATGGATAATGCCCCCGGTGGAACTGATCAACAATTTTGATAACCCAAACAGCGAATTCCAAAAAAAAATTCACCATTTTTGGAGTCTCAAAGCCCAACCAATTTATATGTACCTTTCTAGTCCTCTGAAAAAGTTTCAAAATTTGAACATGAAAAATGGAGCAAAAACCGACATTTCCTCCAAAAGATGCAAAAAGTTTGCTCTTCAAATCACTTTAAAATGGGAACAAATCATCTGATCTTACCATAATATATTTTTATTCATCATTTGTATACCTAAGCAAGACAAATACCGAAATGACACAAATGCTGTCGATATGGGAGACAATAAGTACAATAGCGCAACAATCAATGATCACCGATTTACACATACAATACACACACAGTTTGCACCATCATCGTGTCCTGCTGATTTGCCCTTCTTCACATCTCCTGCTCGTCCCTCTCTCTCCTAGGTGTCCTTGTCCTGTGTCTTGTCCTCCCTCTCTCTGCTGTCTCTGGTCTCTTGCGTCGCCCCTTCCTCCTTCAAATTGTCGTCCTCCTTGGTCTTTTTTGCGTCCTCCTTGGTCTTTTTTGCGTCCGTTTTCTTCCGTGGTTTGTCCTCTTTTTCTTCCGCTAAATTTTGGGATTTTTACCCAATTTTTCCCATTCAATAACTCACTTTGGTTCGTCGCTTCTGTTGTCTCCTCCCGTTGTTTCCGGTGCTTCTTCTCTGCCGATGACTTCTTCCTTTCCTTGTTGTCCTTGCTCCTCCCCTTCTCTTTCTTCTTCTCATGCTTTTCTCTGTCTTCCGTCTCCTGCTTTTGGTGGCCCTTCCGTCTTTTCTTCATCTTCTCATCCTCCTCCTTGAAAAGATCCTTCGGCATTATTTTTGCCAATGTTTCATAATCTTTGTCCCTTGGGTCCGCCATATCCATGTCTAAAAATCAGAAAAATCATCCAAATGGTATCACATCATCGGTCCAACAACGCCCGCTGTTACCTTTGACCGTCGACTTTTGTACGGGTTTCAGCCGCACCGTTGATGGTGCCGCCTTTTTCTGAAAATCGGTGATTTTGGGTTTAAGGATTTTTAGGACAAAATCCTGAAAAAACATACACAGCAACAGCATTGGATGACAATGGCCAGTGCGGTGAACAATGCAACCCCGAGCAGCAACAGCAGGTGTGGTTGAGCGAAGAGAGCGCAGGAGGAAGTGAGCAGGACACGCAACATTTGTGGCATTGGGAGGACGATGAGTGGTGATGATGGTTGACGAGCACGGGAAATGGAGATGTGGAATTGTGTTGAACAAGGCGAGGAGTTGCATGACGGAGCAAATTCCCCCACTTTTATAATTACTGATATATCAGTATCATGATATGGATACCGTACGCAACCGTAAAATAAAAGGAAAGGAATAAAAAACCGAAATTCGCAACAGGGAAATTTCAAATTCCGTCTTTGCCGCCATGGTTCTTCTTTGTTCTGTGACTCGTGAGAGCAGAGAAAAAAAGAAGCAGAATAATACACATCATAATATGTACTGTAGTATTGTTTTTTCTCGGTGGGGGTCAATCCATCCCNGCTGAGGCCTCTGAAATTTTTTAAAAACCCGATGCCTCCGAAAACTTTTTTGCAATTTTTGTTATGAAAATTTTAGAAATCTGTAGCCTGCGAAAAAAATTGACTGCAATTGGAAAATTTTCAGAGGCCTAGGATTTCCGAAAAATTTCAGAGGCCTTGGTTTTCAAAAAATTTTAGAGGCCTCGGATTTCTTAAAAAATTTCAGAGGCCTCGGTTTTCAAAAAATTTTAGAGGCCTCGGATTTCTTAAAAAATTTCAGAGGCCTCGGTTTTCAAAAAATTTTAGAGGCTTAGGATTTCTTAAAAAATTTCAGAGGCCTCGGTTTTCAAAAAATTTTAGAGGCTTAGGATTTTTGAAAAATTTTGTATAAAACTTGGCGATGAAACGGCCTTAGAACTTCGGGCGATGAGTCGTGGGGGATGAGTCGGCAGGGATGATTAGTGTCGGGGATGAGTCGGCAGGGATGAGTTGGTAGGGATGAGTCGGCAGGGATTAGTCGGCAGGGATGTTTTGACCCAGTCCGGTTTTTTCTACCCAAAAGTTGGAAATGAATTTTTTATTTGAAACGAAAGAAAGTGTTCGTTGAAACGAGAGAATGCTCATGAAAAAGTGTTGAAGAAAACGAAAAGAGTGCTCATGAAAAAGAAAAAGAGTGCTCATTGGTACTGTAGCACGTCCGCTAACTTTTGGGTTGAAAAAACAATAATGGCCGCGGGGGGATTTTGAACGTGGGGGGATTTAGAACGGACGCGATGTAGTACTCTGAACGCCTGAATGCTTCCTATTTTAAACACACGTGCAAATAATATTTTGATCACACGTGTATTCCTCGGTGCAAAGTGCCAAGTGCGATACGGTGCGTTTCAGCCTTTCAGCGGAATCTATTAGTAAAAATAAAAAGTATTTATATTTATGTAAGATGAAACTGTAAAGGGAAGCAAGCAAGGGTACCGAGCGGATGCGCCCTGATGACCGTAAAAGCTGCAGAGGAATTTGTAGTCTGCGCACAATAGGATTTCCACCGGAAGCACTCCGATGGTTTTCAGTGCCTTAAGCTGGTCAAAGAGTGGCTGAAGACGGTGTTGGAGATTCTGTCTGAATTGGTGCAAAATAATCCAATTTACATTATAAAAATTATTATTTTATTATTATTTATTATGGTTATTATTAATGTTATTAAGGCCTGTTATCGTCGCCGATGTAGTAGGTGACCAATGTGACATTTGAGGGGGAGTTGGGATGGGGCACATCGGCAAGCAGGATGCCTATTTTTGTCGATCCGCTAACTCCGCCTTTATCACCAGTGAGCACAATAGTGATCTGGCCAGGTTGCCTCGGTGAAAAGATGCCGTTCCGTGTCAGGGCGTTGATACGAGCGTCGATGATGCCATTGATATCCATGCAGATCAAGGCCCTTTGCTCCCCTTCCCCGATCCATTCATACCGACCTTTGGCGCACAATTCCTTCTTTCGGGCTTCGAGTGCATGTGTCGGTGCAAATACGTCCAGGCCCCTCTTGCACAAAAACGCTTTGATCGCCTTCCTTTGTCGCCAAGATATTGCTGACTTCATTGATACACTTAGGTCTTCTTCAACTGTCATCTTTTTTTGGGATGGTTTTTTGGGAGAAGGACCGGTCCCAGTGAGTCTTCGTTTCAGGGTTATGGCGAAATTTTTCATGGGCGATGTCCCCGGTTTATCTTAATATTCAATTGAGGACAGAACTATTAATATTATTTTATTTTTAGGGCTAATGGTATGTGGTGCTCTGGCCAATTGAGCTATGACCTTGAGATAGGCCACCACGGACTCGAACCGGGAACCTCCACTATCCATTGCCTTTTTTCAATATTTTTTACATATTAAAAAACCTCCATATCTGTCCAAAATGCTTTTTGCTGCCATCGTTGCCCTTTTTTCCATCCCTTGTCGGGATATTTTCATCGGATTTGCGACCGGTGAAATCAGATGGCGATGAGGACGAGGAGGTGATTTGCTGCTGCTGATGTGCGCAAATGACGCCCTTAAGGCGGCATTTTCCGCCTGTTGTTGTTTCAGTTCCCTTTCCAAATCGGCGATGCGCTGCTGCAACTGGACGATAAGTTGGTTGAGTTCGGCCTTTTTCGGCCCCCTTTTCCCTTTTTCTGCCAATGGTTGTGTTGCTGCCGCTGATGAAGATGGTGTTTCTGCTGCTGATGATGATGGTATTGTTGCCGGTGATGGTGCTTCCGCTTCGGTGCCTACCCCAGGGATAAATTGAATTTGGAATTTTAGTAACAAATAACACTGGAATGAAACTGAATTCATGTTTGTTGAATTCAGTTTTTTTTTAATAAATATGAAAGCAAAAAAAATTAAAAATCCATCCCTGGAGTAGGTTTATTCCAGCGGGCACGACTCGCTTGTTGCATTCTTTCCTTTAATTCATGCTTTTTTCCTCTTCCTTTTGCTCCTTCCTCGGAAGAAAATTTGTGTCTATTCATTTTTTGGCTGAAATACAAAGTTTCATTGGCCAACTTTTTGTTAAAAATCCATTTTCGATTAAAAATTTTTTTCTAATATTGTAAATAAGGTACTTTTTTACTATTTTAATGGATTAATCCAAAAAAGTTGGCCAATATTCATTATGAAAATTGGTGATTAACGAACTCACATCAAAAACTACAAAAAAATCACGGCTTCAGAAAGTTAAAAAAATCAAATGTTATGAAATAATGTGTAATATACAATAAATTAATATAAAAGTGCTATATATTTTGTGTTTATTAAAAACCATCATTTATTCATAGATGTGTGATATATTCATGCATTAACATCTATTTATCAATGAATAAATAATATGGTGGATAAAAAGTCATTTTTGATTTTGGCGTTCTGTCAGTTGCACCCTGATCCGCCGTGTATTTATGTTAGGGGTGAGCAAAGGCGCAAAAATTGCTCTTTTTTGCGTTTGTTAGAGATGCAGAGGAAAAGAGCAAAAATTTTGCGTGGGGCGCAGAGGACGCAGCGGGCGCAAAAAACCCAAAAGGCGCAAAAAGCGCTAAAAACGCAAACTCCGTTTCCACACTCTCTCGCTTCTCTGACCTTCTCTTAACCATTGGCGAAGTGGAAGTGTCAATCCATCCCCCACCCAAACCGAGTGCCGGTTCAATTCCAACCCCATGTAATCGACCATGGCGAATTCGGGAAAAATAATTGAACCCAGAAATGTAAAAATTAAAACAAAAATAATTTTTTTTTGAAATTCAAGCGAGACAAAAGCCAGATTTGATTTTTTTTTAGTACGGGTAAAAAAAGTAAAAATTTTTTTGAGTTATAAAAAAAAGGGGAAAGAATGTTGGAAAATTATTCAAATTGAAAATTGATTTTTCTTTTACATGAGATTAAACAAAATATGAATGTACAAAAAAATAAACGATATCAAATATTAAATTCATCAATTTCAAAAATGTTAAATATCATCAAATAATTCTTCAAATTCTAATGAACCAAGACACATTATCGCCGAAATAGTTTCTGATGAGAGCGAGCGCCGGTAGGACGAACACAAATGATGCAGCCGTGAAAAAGCACGTTCTGAATGGGCGGTACTGCAAGGGATAGTGAGCACTTTTAGAGCCAGCTGACGAAGCAATGGAAACATCTAAAAAAATAATATGAAAAATAGATTCTTCATTTTTAATACCTTTCCTGCCGTATTCCAAAAAAGAAGCACATCGAATTCCTTTGGATCAATCTTTAGGGCCAAATAGGCGCCGATTTCACACTCCACATCCGAAATCGGGTTATCCAGTGGAAATTCTTCACTTTGATCGGCCAAATTTTCCGTTTCTTCAACATCATCAATCTCAGAGGAATTGAAAATTTCCATTGTTGCTTGTTTGAACTAAAAATTGATTTTTCCTTTTGAATTTTACAAACTGTGACATACCGAATCCAATGTTCCCCATATCGTAACACGATCACAAATTGCCCTGACTCGTCTGAGCTCCAGCGGATCAAGAAATGAAGCGCACTTCAACAGTTTGACATTTAGCGACTTCTCGTTTAATGTGTTTTAATGTGGACACATTGTTGTGGACATACCTCTGTTTGTGGACACACCTCTGTTTTAATGTGGACACACCTCTGTTTTAATGTGGACATGTGGACACACCTCTGTTTTAATGTGGACATTCTGGTGCCGCCTGAATAATTAAAATAAAAAAATTATTTTTAATATTTCAAACTTCATGGATGTCGGACGATAGTGGTTGTTTAAACAGTAAAAATCGCACAAAATGCATCGAATAAACTCGCTTTCTCTTCCAGAATCCAAAAGATGAACGAACATGTTTGAATATTTCCCTGACACAGCCCGACCATTAGTCCATCTTGCATCGGCAATATTGATCGAAATTTTTCTCTGCCAAAATTTATATTTAGCTTTTTTAAATTTATTATGATTTTTACCTTTCTCTTGTTTGGAATCTCCGGATTCGAATCGGCCGAAATATTGAATTCATTTTCATTGCTGTCATTGTTCGAAATTTCCAGCAGCGGACTTCGGGAATTTGATGAGGTTGGAGTTGAAAAAAACCGATTTTGGTTTTCCATTTCTCTAAAATTTATCTAAAATATGTAAAAAATTTAATTATAATTCCGAAATTTTATTTTTACTCATTTTTTCTTGTATATTTTCATTTTTAAATGTTTGTTTTTAGTTTTTCTGAATTGCCATGGTCGATTACATGGGGTTGGAACTGAACCGGTACTCGGATTGGGTGGGGAATGGATTGGCTTTTCCACTTCGCCAATGGTTTGAAAGGTCAGAGAAAACAAAAGAGTGCGCAAAAGTGACACAGCGCTCCAATTTGTGCAAAAAAGTCCGTTTTGAGCGTCTGACTGTCCGTCTGACTCTTTACCATACACTCTCTCGTCGAGCTCCTTTTCCCTCTCCCTTGTTTGCACACTCTTTCTTTTTTTTCATATCTCTGTCTCCATGAGTTACTACGGAACACCTATCCGAAACACCTACTGTTTTATTCCAATCCGTGAAATTTTTCTAAAAAGCAATAAAAAACGAATTTAATCCATGTAAATGATTAAGCACATCCTTAACTATAATTCCCAGCGACTTTTGTCAAAATTAATTTAATTTACATGAAATGGCGGCGGCATACTTTTGAGTTAGGTGTTTCATTACTTTGGTTCATTTCGGTCAGCGATCGATAACAGTCTGCCCTGCCCGAAAGAGAGAGCAATAAAGAGAAAAAGATAAAGGAAGGCAGACAAGCAGAGAAAGACAAACTACGAAACGCCGTCTAAAAGCCTATAAAGCCTATAAAAGAACAAAAAGAACAAGAACCATTAGCAATGGAAAAATTAAAATAAAACAAATTGAATTTCTTAACAACTGAATTGATTATCTCGAATATTTTTTCCAATTTCATTTTGTTTTTCTCCATTTGATACATTTTTCATAAAGGGCTTTGTGTGCTGATTTGAAAATATTTGTAAAAAATACATCGCCAAATCCGTCAAATGAATTTGAACGTGAAAGACGTTTGATCCCAAAACGGACTTTTTTGCACAAATTGGAGCGCTGTGAAGTGAGAGTTTGCGTTTTTAGCGCTTTTTGCGCCTTTTGGGTTTTTTGCGCCCGCTGCGTCCTCTGCGCCCCACGCAAAATTTTTGTGTTCTCTTTCTCTGCGCTCACGAGGCGCAAAAAAGAGCAATTTTTGCGCCTTTGCTCACCCCTAATTTATGTAAGATGAAACTGTAAAGGGAAGCTTCCTTTCCTCTGCATAAAATCTTAAGAGCCAAAATAAATTTCCGTTCCATTCATTGGAATGCTTTAGTCACTTCTTGTTTAATTTTTTTGAAAAAAGTGCGTCGATAAACGATAAATACGACTTCTTAATTTAACATTTTTCGCTGTAAATTTTACTCATTTTCGCCACAGTACTTTAATTCAGAACTTTTTGTAACTTTTAATTTTAAGAATGGGCCTGAATTCTGAACTTTGCACCAGTAATTGTTCTGTGCGTTCCAACTATAAAAGGGCTGCGAATCCCATCATTCTCACCCACCACCGACTCACTCAACTCGACAGCAGCCTACAACTCAACGCAGTGGACGACATCTCAAGGACGTGCACAACCAAGCCGCCATGCTACTACTCTTCGCCGCTGGTCTTGCCGCAGCCGGTGCCTACTACTACTTCATCGTGGTAGGTTTTGCCCTTTCCTTTCGAGACAGCCCACACAATATCAGTTGCATGTTTCCCTTTTCAGAGGCCGCGGTCGGCGGAAGCGGAACCTGCTGCTGCTGAGGCTGAGGAGCCCAAGCAAGCGGAACCGCGCAAGTCCAAGCGGACAAAGTCGAAGAAGCATCACGCGAAAGCAAAGCCCGCGGAGAAGCCAGCAGAGCCGACGCAGGACACCCAGGCGACTGTCGCTACGACCACCGCCGCCGGTGAGGCGCCGAAACCCGCTGATGCCGCTGCTGCCACTGCAACTGCCGCCGGCGACGCCGAGAAGCCCAAGGAGAAGAAGGACAAGAAGAAGAAGAGCAGGAGCAGCCGACATAAGGGT
The DNA here is from genome assembly GCA_001026735.1 of Rotylenchulus reniformis. Taxonomy (NCBI): domain Eukaryota; kingdom Metazoa; phylum Nematoda; class Chromadorea; order Rhabditida; family Hoplolaimidae; genus Rotylenchulus; species Rotylenchulus reniformis. The sequence goes on along the minus strand of LDKF01000097.1, from coordinate 180,647 downwards.
GCGTTGCTTTTTGCTGTTGTGAAATCGGGGGTCTGACATTTTTTTGTTGTTTTTCGCAGGTGAAGGCAACGACAAGAAGAAGAAGAGCAGTCGTCATAAGGCGAAGAAGGAAGGCGGAAGCAAGGAGAAGAAGGGCGGCAGCAAGGAGAAGAAAGGCGACAAGTGACTTGGTGAGTCGTCGTTTTTCTCTGGATTTTGCATATGACTGATCAGTGATTTTTGTTGTTTTCCCCTCTCAGAATGGCCGGCGAAGCGGACGGAATGAAAAGTTGTGGGCCACGTGATTCATGTTGTTGCTGTGCACCAGACCCCGTTTCCATGTGTAGTGACTGTGTGATCAGCTCGTTTCACCCTACTCGACTATTGTACTCTGTTGTCATAACTTGGGGCCCCTATTGGTGATCACAGACAGGTCTTGGTGTTGTTGTTTGTTCTCATTCACACCATTTCCATCGTTTTCTGTGTAATATCCACCCAGTTGTGCTATATATACTGTATATGTACTTGTACTTGCTGTGAATAATTCAATATTTTTCCAAAATGCGAATAAATGCTGATATATGAGTTTTATTTGTATTTTGGGGTAGAATCCATCCTTACTTACAAAGTTAATAGCTCTTTGTCGTTTGAATTAACTTGTCCAGGGTATACTGATCCATTTATTTTTTACCTCGAATAAGAATGAGGCCAGTTCATGAAACGAACAAATATCAAAGAAAGAGGAAAAAGACAGATCGCCAACACCAAAATACTTTCAAAAATTGAAAACTACTTAGGGTGTAACATTCTGAGCCCTCCTCACTGAATTGATAAAAATGTTTTTTTTAAAAATCAAATTAAACTCGGTACTTTTGCAGTTTAAGTGTCGGATTTTTGACCCCAAATTTTGAAAATATTTTTCAATTTCATTCAAGAAAAGATATCCCTGGGGTAATTTTTGACGCTGAATCCGATTCTGACGTTCATTTTTGAGTATGCGTCATCTGACGTTGCTTTTTTGACATTGACGTCCAAAAAATTTTTTTTGTTTTTTTGGAAGTTTTCAAAAAATTCATCAGATGACGCGCTACATCAAAATGGACGTCAGAATCGGATTCAGCGTCAAAAATTACCCTAGGGAAGGTCGTTTTGAGATGATTTTCAAAAAAAATTTTTTTTGACGTCAGCGTCAAAAAATGACGTCAAGTGACGCATTACGTCAAAATTGACGTCAGTTCCGGATTCATCGTTAAAAACTACCACAAGAACCTCCATTTTAAAAAATTTATATTAAATCTATAAATTTTGCTCTGGTGAGGGTCAAAAATCCGACACTTAAACTGCAAAAGTACCTTAAACTCAACTAATCTTTGAAATATCTATCATTATGACCAAAATATGTTTCTATTTATTCAGCAAAAAATTTATAATCTGGGCCCTAAATTTAGAGAACTACAAGTTAAAATACAAAATGAGGTCATTTTTGACCTAGTCAAATTGGACTAGGTTTTTCTCAACAACAGAAACGTCTTTAAATCCCAAACAAATGCCATACTTAAAGAGCATCATCATAAGAATATTTTTTTGCCAAAAATGAGCTTCTCAGTTTAACTGATCAGTTTTTTTGGTTGATCTTTTTGAAATGTCGTTTTGAGTGAACCTACCAAAAATCTTTTCCCTTTGAAAAATGACAAGAAGGAGCAATAAAAATCGAATTTTTCATTTATTTGACCTAATTAATGACAATGCTATTAAATTCTAATGATTTGTTTATTTGAAAAAAAGCTCACAGCTGAGATTCCCATTTTGTTGCCAAAAAATACCCTAATTTTAGGGGTTTTTGGAGACCTCTTATTTACTCCATGGATGAATTTTTGTAAAAATTCTTTTAAGCACCATTAACGAGGGTGTTTTGGACTATCTTTTTCTATAGTTTTCTTTTTCCCATCTTGGTGGAATGGTCCATCTAGAGACCACAGAATAATTGCACTCAAATGTCAGTTTTAGGGGTGTTTGCTCAAAAAAACATAATAGGTAACCAATTTGGCGCTAATTCGAAGGAGGTCTTTTTTGGGACTCAACTTTATTTTTGAGTCTCGGGACTCAAAATTCTTTATTTCCTGGGTAATTTTGGACGCCGAATCTGATACTGACATCATTTTTTGCCTAATGCGTCATCTGACGTCACTTTTTGACGTTGACGTTAAAAACCTCTTCTAAAATTGCTGAAGGAAAATGAAAAATTCTGACGTCGGCGTCGAAAAAAGATGTTGGATGACGCATTATCTCAAAATGGACGTCAGAATGGGATTCAGTGTCAAAAACCACGGTAATACTGGAGTTTGTTCCCCCCTTTTTTGAAAAAAAATTCGATGACCCAAAAATGGTCCAAAATCACATCCTAGGCTCAGTTTTTGACGCTGAATCCGAATCTGACGTCCGTTTTGACGTCCGACGTCATCTGACGCAATTTTTCGACGTCTGAAATTTTTGACGTCAAAATTTTTTTTTCAAAATTAAATTTTATGCAGAGAAAACAAAAGAAAAATCAAAAAGAGAAAATGCAAAATGTATTTAACCGGCTCATAGTACTGGTAGCTAGACGGTTCAATAGGTGAGTGCTGAAAATTATTTATTTTTAACTAGAAATTTTATTGTTGGGCTCGCCTTCGGCGAGCCCAACATTAAAATTATTAGTTAAAAATAAATAATCTTTCAGCCCGCACCTATTGAACCGTATGGTTGCCTAAGCACCCCANTTTTATTTAAATTATTTCCTTTGTCCTTTTTTGATCATTTTTTGATGCTTAACACAAAAATTATTTTTTATTTATTTTATTTATTTATTCACCAACAAGGAAATGCAAAGCACAACAAAAATGAAATGCACAGCACATCACTAACAGTTGGGAGATCACAGGAGAGTATTGGTAAGAGATTTCAGAGGATTTGGAGGGTGTTTTTTAATAAAGGTGACAATTTTAGATTTGAATTCTGATGGACTTGAGATTGTAACCAGAGATGAAGGAAGACAGTTCCATGAATTGATGACGCGATTTACGAATGAATGAGATGAAAATGAATTTTTCTTTTTGACAAAAATTTGATATATATGTTTTCTAGATGGACGGTTATTGAATAAAAATAGGTCCTCTGGACTTAGATGGGTGTGTTTGTGAATGATTTTATGGATAAGACAGAGTTCTGCAATGAATCGCCTGGTGACAAGAGGAGGGAGCCTAAACAGTGAAAGCCTCTGAGCATAGGAGCGCTTGCCAAGACCGCAAATCCGCAGAGCCCTGCGCGTGAACATTTTTTGAACTCGCTCAATTTTACGGGTAGCCGAAATAGATTCCGGATTCCAGACTTCACAACCATACTCAAGAATGGGTCTAACATAGGAAGTAAATGCCCTAGACCATAATGAAATCTTTTTACACTTTAAAGTATGGAAAAGTTGAAATGATTTATAGTAGGCAGATTTTGATGTGTGGAGTGAATTGCAGCCTATCATTATAACTGATTCCTAGATCTCGGATTAGATTGGATGATGGAAGAGGAGTGGAATCAATATAGTAAGTGGGTAAAAATATACGGGCTGCTCGAGAGTTTGAATTAAGATGGAGTACAAATGATTTTAGGGCCGAAATTAAAAGGCCCCAAGTCTTTGACCATTGAGAAGTTTCATTCAAAGCATTTTGCAGATGAACAAAGTCTTGGTGCCTTTTATATGAAAAGTACAATTTAACATCGTCTGCGAATAGGCGAATAGCTACATTGGTAGAGTTAAGGTGCAGGGGAAGATCATTGATAAAAATAACAAAAAGGAGGGGTCCCAATACGCTTCCCTGAGGTACACCTGAACCTACAGGTCTTTGAGAAGAAAAAACATCACCAATCTTGACTGAAAAAGTGCGAGAGTTGAGGAAATTTTTAATCCAGCGATGTATTTTTCCCCTAATGCCTATGTTCCAGAGTTTTCGAAGTAACAAATGGTGGGGGACAGAGTTGAAGGCGTGAGCATAATCAATGAAGATACAATCGGTGAGTTCCTTGTTTAAGGATGAATCATACCATTGTTCCAATGCCGATATAATCTGAGTAGTGGTAGACCTTTTTGGAAGAAAATAATATTGAAATTTTGACAGTTTTTTGTGTTTTAGTAAGAATTCTAAGATAGATTTTGATATGATACGTTAGAAGGAAAGTTTTCGTTGTAATAATTTCCGATATTCACATATTCAAACGATTTGTGGTAAAAAAATTAATGGATCAGTACATTTCCGTTCCTTTCGCTTGTTCCACATTTCCATGCCAATATATCCATACCAGACTCTGAACTTAAAAAGAAATGCCTAGCCGAAATGAGACCAAAATAGTGTTGAGACTCATCACTCATCATCATCAGAGTTGATCACTCATCAGCAGATCTGATGAGTAATACATATTGGAGCGAATGGATTTTCTCGATTTTTTGTTTTCGTTGAGTCAAACCCCAGGGTTTTTTTGCACGGACTCAAAATATTGCTTGGTCGCCAGAGCGAGATCAATTTGCAAAAATTTTTGGGATGAGCGTGAACTTTACCACGAAAAGCATTTCTGAACTACAACTACAAAACGACAAACTCGCGAAACACCGGATAGTACCGGAGTTCGGCCTTTCGCGTTCGGTGTTTTGTAGTAAGCTACAAGAACTCTTCTACGATAAAAATTGGGCAAAAAAAATTGTTGGCAAAATTGGAATTCTCTGGCTTTTCTACGTTGATTTTACAGATGGTTTTGTGCATATGTAGAACAGGGATGCCATTTGTCCTGATTTTCTAGAGAAAGTCATGTCTAAATTTTCTCTGGCGGCCTCTATCGGGATGCCAATAGCAATGGCGGACAATTTTTTGAGACTTCCAAAAATTGATTTTCTTTTATTTTAGCACAATTTGTTTTTGTTTTGCTTGCCATGTTCTCATATTCTCCATTAAATGTTCACTTTTTCACTAAACCGGCGAATACTTCATCGGCAAATGAGCAAGGCAAATCGGAATTTTTGAAGATCCATGATCTTGCCGAGTATTTTTTCATTTCGCACCCATCTTCGGGGCAAAAGGAGGGAAGCGAACAAAAAAGGTAACACAAATTTATGAAATTTTTATTGAAAATTTTTAAAATTAGGATAATGTTTTTCTATCCATCGGATGAGCCCATTTCGAAACAAACGGAAGTGACAGGAATGGCGGAAGCCGTCGTAAACTTTACAAATGGACTCAACGGACCAAATGATGCGCACTGTTCAGAGGATCAATGTAATTTTAGATATGTAAGACAATTTAACGATAAAATATTTTTTAAATTTCCGAATTTATTGCATTTGAAGATAACCTCAACCAATTCCAAGGAAGTTGTTTTAGTCGTAGAGGATGGCGAATTTCTTTTAGGGACGTCCTTCAATAGGTTACGGTTTTTCAAAATCAAAAAATTAATTCCATTTATTATTATTTAGGAGAAAATGTCGTGCCAATAATTATTTTCCTCACCTGCCGACCATTTGCTCGTTGCTTTCCAACATTTACAATTCCTACAAACTTTTTTATGGCTCCTTCTCAGGCCGTTGGAGATTAGATGAATCCAATTTCAAGGAGAATTTGCATCGTTTCTTCATACCTTACTTACAATTGTATCGAGTGAATAAGGTAATCAACGGGGGGGGGGGGTCAGTTACTTAATTTTTTTTGCTTTTTAGGTTCCACTTATTGACCTTTTCAATGGCGTCGATTTTTTGTCTCTTGACAGTTTGAATTTTCTGGAAATTGATTGTCTGGTGAGTTTTAAAAAAACCTTGTTCGAAAATTTTTAAAAATTTCCAATGAAAAATTATCAAATTTCTCAAGTAAATACATTAATTAAAGAATTCACGTGGCCGTCTGCACGCTTTTTATTCAAAAAATGAAACCAAGGGAAAAGCTCACAATCAGGATTTCTATTTTGGAAAATACAAAAGAGTGTAAAAACGAGTGTCTCTGATAGAAGTATACCCTTATCCTATGAATTGACCTAAAAAAAATTACGCGCCCTTTGAAATGCTGGGCTTGTTATGGCCTGTACAAAATAGATATTTTGAGCATTTTTCAGATGGCAAATTGCATGCAGGAATTTCCTTATGTGAAGAAGGCCATCTTCTTTTACCAAGAAAGGTGGACAACCAAAATTTTATTTTTTTTATTCATCCATTTTAGGCTTGTCCAATACACAGTAAACAAAAGGGATTTGGTTAGTAAACAATGCTTTGGGTTTATGTAAATAATTTGAAATTAATTTTTAGCCATCAATTTGCCAATTTCTCAACCAAACACTGATCTCATCGGCCATTCAAGCGGAAGTGTCGCCGCCACTCGCGACAAAAAGGTGTGTGTCGGTGCCTACAAAATGCAAAATTCCGACTAAATTGCCATTAGTTAAAGAGGGAGCACAAACTCATCAGTGCACAACGGATTTCTGATCAGCGGCCCAATGCTTGTGGATTATCTTGGCGAGTTAACCGATCATTTGTTCCCGAAGGTGTTTCTCCATGATTCTGATCTTGATGAATCACTTTTTGCATATGAATTGGTAGCCGAAATTTCTTTATTTTTTATTTTATTTTTTACTATTTTAGATAGCATACCGAGTTCGGTCAGCAACAGCTTGCTTTTTTGTTGAGCCCGACATCCCGGATGATCAATTTTCGGAATTCATCGATAACCTCACGGATTTCATTGATGACCGGATAACGGGAATCACCTCAAGGATGGGCAACGACCCGCCAAAGTCTGCCCAGTCGGACATCCTCTACCACTTCATCTACTTCAACTCGGACAGCCTCAGTCTTCGGAAGAGTTTCCCCACCTTTGCCGTTCCAAACCAGGACACGACCGTGGAAAATCACTTGCCACCATCAAATATTTATAGGCATTAATAAAAAATTTTACTCTTATAATGTTCATGTTCCAGGTTAGTCTACGAAACCTACGACCGTTTCATGATGGGCAACTCCAACTTGTTTGGCCAAATCTTTCTGAAGGCGGACAACGACTGGTGGATTGTGTTCAAGAGGGTTGAGAGACGCATTTTGGTGCTGTTCATTTCCCAAACCGTTGCCTCAACAATTGTTGACATTGAACATTATGTTGACAATATTGTCAAGTCGGGTCGTTTCAAAATACTTTTTATCCCTTGATGAAAAATGATATTACAACAACCATTTTATCATGACAATTGATTGAGTTCTTATTAATTATTTTTAATTATAATTTGATTTTATGATCACATTGTTTTTGTATAGGCATAAAATGAGTGACGAAGAAGATTACATGTCCAGTGCGTTCATGTCAAAGATTGAGGATGTGAAACCAGGTGGGTAACATGGAGGGAGTTAGGTAACTGGTCCACGGACGTATTTGATTTTGGGAGTGGGAGGGATTTTTTTTATTAATTTCTCCGTTTTTTCGTAGTAAGAAGCACTGGCGGTCCCGATAGGGGTCACCGGTGAAAATTCTGAATTAAGAACTTTTTTTCTGGGCTTGGGTATTCTTCCATTGGATAAATCCATGAATTGTTAAAATTTCAATTTTTTGAGAAAAAAATTTTTCCCACGGTGGAACAAAATTAAAATTTTTCATTGTGGACATAACCAATAAATAGAAGGAGGAAAAAGGGCCGTACCCCCTTAAATTACTCAATATAGATTAAAAATGTAATTTTTGTGTTTTGAGGTGTTTCTAAGAACCGGGAAGGCAAACGCCTTTTGCGCATCAACGCGAACCGAGAAGACGCGGCTGAGAAGCAGCGGAGGGAGAAGCCGAAATCGAAGGACGAAAGGGAGAGGGAAAAGCTGGAAGAGGGCATCAACAAGCCAATAGGCTCGGAGACGAAGGGGTTCAAGTTGCTTGCGATGATGGGATACAAGGAGGGGATGAGTTTGGGGCGGAAAAGGCAGGAGGAGGACCCGGAAAGGGGTATCAAGCAGCCGATCGGGATCCAAGTGAAGACGGACAGGGCCGGGATTGGGCTGGAGGAGGAGAGGAGGGAGGCCCAGAGGACCATCTGTGAGGCGCACATGGAGTCGATGCGGAGGAGGGCACGGATGGAGGCGAGTTGAGGGGGAATAATTTGTACAAATCGAGGATTAATCTTACTTGTTTAAGGAGGAATTAGCAAAGGATTTTCGGCAAAGAAAAAGATTTTTGGCCCTGCAAAAACAACTCCTTTCTGACATCCAGAGGCTGAGAAAAACATGTCAAGAGATGGACATAAGGTAGAAATGACATTAAGAGATTTGAATTGAGTTGTAATAATTTGCATTTTCAGGATTGATAAGCAACTTCCTGACGAATATTGGTATTGGCCAATCTATTCGAATAAGGTCGAGCCGAACGAGGCCGTGGATGAAGCTGATGAGCCAGTCAAACAGAAGAGGGCAAAGACAGAAACGACGGCCCAAGTTGTGGAGGAGGAAGACGATGAGGAGCAGCCGACCAAGTACAGGTACAGCAACGGCAGGGAGGCGCCGGTGGCTATCAACTTTGGAGAGCTGGACGACCGGGGGCTGCGCGAGAGTTTGGCACAAATTGTGGATTACATGAGGGGCACCCACCGATATTGCTTTTGTGAGTGATCGCGAACACATCAGAAATCGGACGACGATTTATAAGAAAATCCGATCGATTGAAAAAATCGATTGATCTGATTTATTATTCTGATTATTTTAGATTGCGGCTGCACTTTTTCATCCGACGAGGAGATGGACTCCCATTGTCCTGGTCCCACTCGCGAGGACCATGAAGAATGATTAATGTTAATTTTCTGTATAAACTTGAATTGGACGAAAAAATTGCTGAAAATACATTGATCTTCTTTATTGCTTATTTACACTGATCGCCGATAATTTTTTTGTAATTTGTCAGTTCAATTTAGAATGAATTCGCTAAAGACCAAGCAACAGCCCATCAAGGTTCTAGCCGCAGGGGATGTCAACGGCAAATTCAAGCAGCTGATAGCCCGGATCACTGCGGTGAACCAGAAGGTTTTTTACGAGTTCAGAGAGTTTAGCTTTGGGTCTGGTTAAAATAAAAATACATTTAATAACATTGGTTTGTTTATTTTGATTGACCATATCTTATTTTTCGATTATCGGGTCGGTGGCAACTCGAACCAAGACAACTCGAACCAGGACAACTCGAACCATGGCCAACTCGAACCAAGGCCAACTCGAACCATGGACAACTCGAACCAAGGCCAACTCGAACCGAGTATAACTCGAACCATGGACAACTCGAACCCAACCAAAACTCGAACCATAATTATTTTTTATTTTTTATAACTCGAATCCAAAAAAAACAAATAAAATTTAAATGGAAAAAATAAAAATTATCAATAACGGAAAATGATGAACTTATACGGCTACCATTCCAAATACCACCACGAACGAAATTTTTTTGTAAGACTGGAATGGACGCGTTTTCCTTCCTCGATTTTATGACACGAAAGCATGTTGCGTTAAAACATATTGTTGTTCATTCTATAGCAGTTTATAATAAGGAATTCGCTTCATAAAATTGTGGTTCAAAGGGTTTCTCCCGGCGCCCAATTTCTATTCTAATATCATGGATAATTTGCCTCAAGTAAAAAATTGCACTTAACATCTTTTCATTAATTTGATTGACAGGCGTTACATCCAAAAATTATTTGAATTTGATTGATTTTTGCCCAATTTTTTTTTTGTGAAAACATGTGAATTGTAAAATAAAATAAAAAATAATTATGGTTCGAGTTTTGATTGGGTTCGAGTTATCCATGGTTCGAGTTATACTCGGTTCGAGTTGGCCCTGGTTCGAGTTGTCCATGGTTCGAGTTGGCCTTGGTTCGAGTTGGCCTTGGTTCGAGTTGGCCATGGTTCGAGTTGTATGGTTCGAGTTGTCCGGGTTCGAGTTGTCTTGGTTCGAGTTGCGTGGACCCCCAGATAAACAAACCAAAACATAGACCTACCTAGTTTTTCCTAGGCTAAAATTTTTTTAATAAAAAAAAATTAATCCCACAGTTCATTCTATCGGCTAGATTGTCCTTATATTATTTCTCAAATATTATTTTTGCCAGGCTGGCCCCTTTGATGCACTTTTCTGTGTGGGTGAGTTTTTCGGTCCGGACGACGAGCAGAACCGGCGGGTGCTGGATGGCGAGTTCCAATTTCCCGTCCCCACATATATTTTGGGTTTGTTTTCCGTCCAATTCTCACTTTATCCGTGGTTTTTGCTCCCTGATTAAGGTCCCTGCTGTCCCTCCACCTCTTCATATTTCCCCGAGGAAAGCACCGAATTCTCCCAGTCGCTCACTTATTTGGGCAGAAAAGGCATTTTGACGACTGCCAGTGGACTTTCCGTGGCCTATTTCTCCGGCATCGAGGCGTCACCGGACCACAAGCAAGCAATGGCCTTCGAGTTCAACCAGCACTCCGTGGATGACCTGCTCTTGCCAATCTCCGCGAATTCCGGCTTTATCGGAATCGACCTGATGTTGAGCTCAATATGGCCGACAGATGTAATTTTGGAGCATTTTACCCCCAATTCCATGTTATAACTTAACGCATTTCAAGGTCTGGAAGCACTCGACAAACCAGCCATCGATGCAACCCGATGGGTCCAAAATGGTTTCGCGTCTGGCGGCAGGACTGCGTCCGCGTTACCACTTTGCCGGTTGAATTTTATTGCTTTTGCTGTCTTATTTTATCCACTTTGGTTGGTTGAGGCCTCGGAATTCATTATGAACGCTCACCATATAGGTACAGAATACCGTACCTCATCAATTATTTTGGTAAATTATTTTGTTAGGAACCATCGTGTTCTGCTCGAGTCCGCGCAGCATGTGACCAGGTTCATCGGGCTGGCAGCCGTTGACAACCCCAAAAAGGAGAAATGGCTGTACGCCTTCTCCATTGTGCCAATGCGCCGACTTTCACGCGAGGAACTGGTTGTGCAGCCGGAAAATTGTTCCGAATTCCCCTACATGGCTGTTCTACAAGTCCATTTTTTTGAAAAATATATTTTTAAATTATTTTTCAGGAATATGTCCAAGAAAAGGCAGCAGAGGAGGAGCGGCGGCGAGTGGAGCAAGGCGGAGCACAATACTTTTACGATATGCAAGCAAATTTGGAGGAGGAGGACCCGGTGGACAGAGGAGGCAGAAGAAAGCGCCAAAATCAGCAAAGAGGGGACGGGGCAGGCCCACGAGAGTCGCGAAGGCCTCGGATTGACCCGAACACGTGCTGGTTCTGCCTGTCCAATGTCGGGGCGGAGAAGCACCTCAGTGAGTCCGAGTCCGGTTTTTCACTGATTATATTAGTATCTTGTCACATCAGCAGGATAGAATAAAACTGATCTAACATAAGTTAAGCAGATACCCATGGGGACCGGAAAAATCTAAATCTTTGGAAAAAATAATTCATAAAATGTTTTTGTCCAATTAGAAAGGAATATATTTGCTAACAATAAGCTTTCAAATCTAATAACTTTGGTATTAATCTGAATCTGTTGAAGTTGTATCCGTGGCCACCCATACCTACGCGGCAATGCCCAAGGGTCCGTTGTCGTCACGCCATTTGCTGGTGATGAGCATAGGCCATGTGCAGTCGCTGGTGGCCGCATCGGCCGAAGTTCGGGCCGAGGTGTTCAAATATCGGGATGCATACAGGTGGAGTAACCATGGAACTGGTTGATCTATCCAATTTATTTTCAGTCTTCTTTGTGATCGGAATGACGAAGTGTTGTGCATATTTGAGCGCAATTACAAAACGGAAGTACGATTTGGTGGGAATTTTTTTCAAGTTTCCCAACTTTTTTTAGCACTTGCAAGTCCAATTTGTGCCAATTCCGAAGGCGAAGAGCAAGGCACTGCGAAGCACATTCCTGAATGTGGCAAGACTGAAGAACATTGAATTTTCATTCCTGAAGGACGGCGACAATGTGGGATTACCGACTATTATTTTTGGATATCAAAAATCGAAATTTTAGGTTTGGGACTTGGTCGGCGAAGGGTCGCCCTATTTTTACGTGGAGTTCCCCGACGGTGTCAGAATGCTGAGTCGCTCGATGGTCCAATTCCCAATACAATTTGGGAGAGAGGTGTGATTGACTTGTCAAATCGTGAAATATATTTAGGTCTAATTGATTGGAAAATTCAGGTTTTTGCCTCCAAAGCTCTGTTGGACTGTGAGGAGAAGGTGGACTGGAGGAACTGTGCTCTTGGCAAGGAAGAGGAGGCGGAGCTGACCAAGAAGTTAAAGGAACAGTTCAAGCCTTTCGATTTTGCGAACGATGATGATTCCGATGAAGATTGATGATGGCGGTGATAATGACCAAACTTTGATTATTAACATCTTATCATTAATCATAATCAATGTCTGCCCCCTACCACATTGTTTTGTTTGTTCTTTTTTGCTTGCTCCATATAAATTCTTTTCCTTCTTTTTCACTATTTTCTCTCGGATTCCTATGGTCCTTCTTCTCCCATCGGTGATCATTGTCGGCGGAGTTTGCGGGAGCGGAAAGAGCACCGTGGGCAAGGAGTTGGCCCTGAGGACCGGGCACCAATTTGTGGACGGAGACGATTTTCACAGTGCCGAGAGCAAAGCGAAAATGGCCAGGGGAGAGCCATTGACAGGTCAGGGATTTGGAGGCAATGGTAAAGAATTGCGGTTCCGTGGAAAAAATGAATAAATAGGGCTTAAAATTTGCACCCTAGGGTTTTTTGGGGTGCTGATTACGAATCTGAGCTCCAATTTTGTCCATGATGAATCAAATCTATGATTTTTCATCAAGTCTTGATTTTTTGTAAAATCTTTGAAATTCACTATTTCAACTATTTTTGTGAATAAATTATCAAAGTAAAAATTTAAAAATATAATTTTATAATTAAAAAATATAAAAACAAACAGGCGCTATTTGAAAGACGTTTATTTTTGAAAACCCACAATCCAACAGGGGGACCCTTTTCGTTTGAAATCCAAAAATGAAAATTTCTTTTCATTTTTTGAATAATAATCAGTTTTTTAAGCAAAAGAGTAGATAAAAACCAAAAAATGTTGTTTCATTTTTTGCTGAAAAGGGGGGACCCTTTTAGTGGGTTTTAAAAAATAAACGTCTTTCAAATAGCGCCAACAAACATATTTCTCTGTTAACTTGGTTTAAAAGGAGCAGCATAATTCAATGGCAAAAAGGTCAAATTTCGAAAAATCAGTACTTGATGAAAAATCATAGATTTGATTCATCATAGACAAAATCTGAGCTCAGATTCGTAATCAGCACCTCAAAAAACCCTAGGGTGCGAATTTTCAGCCCAGTTTATTGACAGACCAGATTATTCATTTTTCCAAGGGACCGCAATTCTTTACCATTGCCAATTTGGAACTTTTTGAAAAAGACACATCGGATTTGATGGTGCCCTCTCCCGTTAATTTATGATTTGTTCCAAAAAATGAAATCGAGAATTCAGGAATTTATAGATTGGGACCCGCCATTGGACTTTTAGCATTCCTGCATTTCTATCTCTGATTGTGCATTGATTGAGATGATGACCGTGCACCATGGTTAGAGCGGTTGGCCAATGTGTGGAGATCAGAGCCCGGGACCAAATTTGTGATCGCCTGTTCTGTTCTGAAGTGGAACTATCGGTTGGATGGAACTTTAGGATTTTTGGGGATGATGGGTATCGAAACATTCCCCAGATCAATGCTGTTGGGCGGGGAACCCAATCCCAGGGACAAAGTTGTAGTGATGCTGAGGGTGCCGAGGGAAGTGCTCATGGAACGGATGGAGAACAAGGACAGAGCAAACCACTTCGCCAAAAGCAATTTGGTCGAGTCCCAATTGGCCACTTTGGAACTCCCATCAGAGGAAACAAAAGATAACGAAGAATGGCTAAAGGTGGTGGATGGGACTAAATCGGTGAAAGAAATTGTGGACGAAATTATCAGGAAAATCCAAATCTGATTAAGACAAGAAAGATTAGGAATAGCACATTTATTCCATTGGAAATGTACAAAGATTGACAAGTTACCAAAATTGATCAGTTATAAATGCCATGAACAATAGGCACATTATAGGAAGGGAGGGCAGTCGAATCGGTAATACTCATCAGGGGGTGGGCAATCGAACCGGGTCGATAATACACGTCACATACCCATATACATTATACCTATTACACTAGACACTACTAGTACATATCTCTACAATAGCTACACATCTCATTCTTATTTCGACACATGTGGTCGATCACTATTCATTCTTCCCTTTGCCTCCAACGCCCAGAAGGGGAACTGTCCAGGTGCGCGGCGGGTAGGCCAGGTACATGGCAAAGGTCGCAAGGTTCAGCGCCAGACCGGCCAAGTTGGCGACCTGAATTTGAAATCGGAAATTGGTCATTATCATCATCCGAATCCGAAATGACCAGAACACACCATCATGTAGTAGTTGCGAACGAGAAAGCCAAACAGCGACCACTGGACAGTGAGGGCAAAAATGCTGAATTGCAGCGAAGCCGGAATGTATTCAGTTGTCCCGAGTCTTGCAGCCCTCTTCTGAAAAGTGATTCATATCAAAAATGAATTTCAAATAAAATGAACAAATTGACCAAGTCATAGACTCCACCCGCTAATGACGCAATCTGAGTTGCTGCTGCGATCGAACCCATGAGATCGGCTTGGTTGTCCAGTGGCCTTTTATTCACGAAGCTGAAGATGGAGAACAGCGTCACCAGCAAGGACGCCACTTGCCCGTACAAATACTTCTGTGAAATGGAAAAAATGGTCAAAAAAATTCAGGATTTTCCGTTGCAAATACCCTTCTGGGCTGGTAGTAAGCGAATGCGGCAGTGTAGAAGGTGAAGAAGACCAGGTTGAACCCGTTTATGAACATGGCCATCTTGTCGGTGGTGAGATGACCGTGCTTGAACCAACAACTCATCCTGAACAGATTGAAATGCTTTCTCGTGAACAAGGGCATTTTCCGGTGTCCAAAAAGCTTACGCCAACATGGGAAGAACAAAGTTGACAGACGAGAAGCCCTCGGCTGTACCTCGCTTCTTCCAATCAAGCACCATGAACCTGAAGAGATGAAATAAAATTAAATGATGAAATAAATCCATTAAAGAAAATCATTCAAATGCTCACATTGGCAAGAAGGTGAAGGACAAGGAAAACACTGTGAGCCAGACGGAGAATATTTGCATGGGGTCCATTGTGAGTTTTGAAGGGTTGAGAATAAAAGGAAAGTGATTGTCTAGTCGGTCGGTCCTCTAAAAAGGAGAAGAAATTAAGTAATTCGCATCGCAAAATTCATAGAATGGTGAAGAATCGATAAAGACGGGGAGTTAATTTGTTATCTATCAAGAGAACAGACGGCTGATGAGTGGGTAATTTTGTAGTTTGCTTTTTGAGTTTGAAATAAGGAAAAAATAAACAAAGTGGGAGTGGGGTTTTTAATTTTTATGAAAGATTCAATAAAATGGTAAATGATAAAAAAAAGAATAGTAGAATAAAAAGAATAACGCGAAAAAAATTAAAATGATACAGGGCATAAGGGAAAAATAAATGCCAAAAAGACGAATAAGTAAAGTAAATGAAAAGTGAGTGACAAAAATGAAATTTGATGGGCCTTTTATATCTAAATAGATCGGCGGCCCGTAAAAATTGAAACATCCAAAATAGCCTAAAAAACTAGAGAATTTTTGAAAAAAAAATCAGAAGTCATAAAAATGGTTAAAATTGGAGGATCCTGCGAATGGCGTTGGTACGATAAAAATTGGGCGAAATTTTTCGCGAAAACCCCAATTTTTTGATATTTTCGAAAAAATAAATTCAAAAGATAGAGCATAAAATTCTGCACAACTTTGCTTTTTATACTTTTGGTCTAACTGGTCTAACAAAAAAATTTTGGGCATTGGTATATTTTTTGTCAGTTTGGGGATGTTCTGCGAGGTGATGTTTTGCGTTGACCCCTTACCCCAAGCGAATTTTGTTACGGGTCGACGCAAATCACCCCCGGACAACTCACCCCCAACGACTTTGTTTTGATCATAACTCAGCTCAGAAGCAATAAATTTTGATCTTGGTGTCAAAAGATAGGTCTAAATCTAAATGTCTGCTACAAAATTGCAAAAAAGATAATCCGAATTGGCCAAGTACCATAGGTAAAGGAGAAAATTTTCGTTTTTAGCATTAAAGATTTTGAATTTGGTTTTGAAACGATATATTCACCGATACTTTTGTTCTATTTTTCTTTGGTTTCTGAAAGATGCTATCTTCATCGTTGCTATTTGTATAAAACGTGTATTAAAACAACCGTCTCAAGACCAAATTCAAATAGTTTCATGCTAAAAACGAAAAACCGCTCCTTTAAAAAGTTATGGCCACATCTTGGCCAAAATCGCGGTTTTTTGGCTTATTATGGCCATAACTTTTTTCTACTTGGCCATTCTGTGGATTTTTGTAAATTGTAGCAGACATTTAGGCCTATCTTTTGACACCAAGATCAAAACTTAAAATTGGGCGCTACCTGAAAGAAGGTCTATTTTGAAAACCCACGAAAAGGGTCCCCCCCCCCCTTTTAGGCAAAAATGAAAAAATAAATTTTGTTTTTTTACAACTCATTTGCTTAAAAAGTAGTTAAAAAGTAAAAAAAAAATTTTTTAATTTTTTTTTTGGTTTTCAAATGAAAAGGGTCCCTCCCCCCTGTTAAATTTGTGGGTTTTCAAAATAGACCTTCTTTCAGGTAGCGCCTAAAATTGCTTCTGAGCTGAGTTATGATCAAAACAAAGTCGTTGGGGGGGTGAGTCGTCCGGGGATGATTTGTAAAGGTTAAAGGAGCGGTTTTTTGTATTTAATGTGAAATGAAAATGAGTTGGTTTTGAAGCGAAAGTTTTAATCAATTATAACATACACGTATGCTCATTTACTCGGATGGTGCGTAATTTAGAAAAAAAATGAGCATACGTGTGTGTTATAATTGATTAAAACTTTCGCTTCAAAACCAACTCATTTTCCTTTTACATTAAATACAAAGAACCGCTCCTTTAACTACGCCTTTTGTTATTTGAATACGTATGATCTTGTTATGATTTTTTGAAAAAATCCACAAAGATCTTTTTCTTTTGGATTTTTTGGATTTGAGGTGAGGGTTAGAATTTAGAATTCCAACTTGAATTGGATGAATGTTGGAGAGAGAGATCTTTACTCTTTGCTTTGATTTTTGGTTTTGCTAAAATAATATCATTTAAGCTGGCTTATAATGGAAATAGACTAAAATTTTGAGGACGCAATAATTTGTAATTAAGGATTTTTTAAAGTTTAGCACGATGCAGCAGAGTTCTTTGAATGATTTCTTTTCCTCCTCCTCTTCTACACAAAAATCTTTGAATGACTTTTTCTCGACGCCACGGGCGTCTTCAGTTTCGACCGCCAACATGTTCAACGACAGATCTAAAACAACGCCCAGACGACGTCCTCGGCTCAAGACAATTGGGAACAGTGCCAGCGCACATAGGCCACGTTTCAAGCAAATGATCATCGACGCGGGCCAAAAGAACATTGGGCTGGAACACTGTGTGCAGGTGGGCAAATGGCAAATTAGCAGATTGGGAGGTCAATAGAACCCAAAAACTTCCCTTCTCCCAAAAACTATTTTTAGACATTGGTAGGCCAAAACTGTAAAAAGCAAAAAAGTATAGAATTTTAAGACCCACTTATGGTATTTTGGTTTTTCGAATTTTTTTTGAAATTTTCGAAAAAATGCGAAAAGTCAATCGAAGTTTTTTGAAATTTCAAAATTTTTCATGGGAATTCGAAAAACCAAAAGGCCAAAGGTTGGGCCTTAAAATTCAAAATCTTTTTCTTTTTAAAATGCGAAAAATCATTTGCGGGACCTACCAAATATAAAAAAGTTTTTGGGCGAAGGGAAATTTTTGAGTTCTTATTGAGATGTAGCCGATTGAGAAAGCAATTTCAGTGCGGGATGATCTACAGTTTGAACGAGCCGAAGGATGTGGAGCAGCATCTCCAGTTCCACAACCGATTTACCGAGACAAGGAACTTCCGAGTGACTGCAAACCAAATTGAAATTTGGAAAAAGTTTTTTCGAATTTTATTTTTTCGTATAAAATTAGAATTCCAGGTTGATGTACAACGAAAGTGTTGCAGAATCAATCGATGGATCTCTGTTTCTCCTCAAGTCTACCTCAACTTCCACACTCAAGCGCAAATTTGAAAATGTTTTGACAGTGAGTCATTTTTTAAATTTTAAATCAAAAAATAATTATTTGGAATTTTAGGATCTGGTCAACGATGAACTTGGCTATTCTGCGGAGCTTCCCATTTGGGATCAAGAAGGCCGGCGTCGGGCATTGGTTTTGATCGCCAATTCAAACGGTTCCCAAGCGCCGTTTATTTGCGGAATTTTGTTGGTGGACATTGTTGAGGAAGTGACAGTGATGCCGCAGCAGAAAGTAATCTACACAAATTAAAACCATTTAACAATCTCCGAAAAAATGAGTATTCCCCATACAAAAATCCAATATAAGCTTTCGAAATCGCTCTCACGAATTTTCGAATCTAGTTTTTTACCATAGAAGATTTATTCGCATTTCATGAAAATCATTTGCATATTCACGATTAGCGCCTAAGAAAACTCATCCATTTTCAAGTTGAATACCCTATTTTAATTAGTTTTTTCACGGCCTAGTCCAATCGGAAAACACATAACACAGCTAAGCTTTAGGCACTTGTGTTGTGGAATATAATTCTTTTTTTTTAATTTGGGTTTGGGTGACCCAAATTCAGGAGCTGTCAACCACTGAATTTTTTCACCAAATTTTAGCACTTCAAAGGCACTTTCCTGGGTGTCGACCGCATCTGGGTCCATTCCAGACTTCGTCGCAAAGGAATTGCCACCTTCTTGTTGGACACTTGCCGTCGCATTTTTGCGCCAAAAACCGACAAAGAAGTTTCGCGCACTCGTGTGGCCTTCGGCGATCCCAGTGATCTCGGCAAAAAGCTGGCGATAAACTATGTGGGGGGCAAGGAGAACGGACGCTACATCATCTACTCGCCGAAGGGACACGTCAAGGACAAGACGGACTTGTTGGCGCAGAAATTGGGTGTTTGAAAATTGAAACTGATGATTCTCTTAACAATTTTGATCTTCTCTTGGATACTCAACTCTCACGATCTTACACTTGTTTTATTTTGAAAATATTGCCTTACTATTTTATTGATTTTCTCGCCTTGCAATATCTCACACTTTTTGGACATTCCATTTGGTTTTTTTCTTTGGGAATAAAAACTATCTTGACAACTTGAAATTGTTCTCGTGATTGCTTATTTTGTCCATCGTCGAATGTTTTATTGTTTATAAATTATGATATGATTTTCATTTTTTTTATTGCATTTATTCCAGCCTTACGAGACGTGGATATGTCGGTGTTCAGTCCTTCGGTGGCTTCCTCCTCGGGTTGTTCTTCTTTTACCATTAACAGGTGGGCAAAAATATTTTTTTACATGAAAGGAAAAGCCGTAAATAGGACATAAGTGATAGGAAAAAGTGATTATGCGCAAACTTCTAAATGATTCACTCGTTTTCTGTTGAATGGGCTGCGCTCATCTAAAACAATGAAATTCTGGCTGCTTTCTCCCAAACTAGCTTATTTGTACCTTTTTGAATGGACTTGCAAATGGATTTGCCGCAATTTTGACTTCCCTCTCCTCGCTGTGGCTCGTTTTGCTCTCCTGCTGGATGGACAATTGGCGTTTTCGTCGCTTTTTGATCACATTATCCGTCACATAACTGTAGGCATAGGTGCTCCCCTAAAGTTCAGAAATCAATTCCCATATCACTTGTTTTCTAAGCCTACCTGGATCAGACTCAAAATGGACAGTCCCAGCCACATGCCGATGCTTCCTCCGATTGCGGAGATGAATGTCGTGGCTGACCAGACCCAGTCTTGTTCCAGTGTCAAATACTCAAAAGAACCCCAATTCAGGACAATCGTTGTCAGATCTGTACATTTATACAAATTAAGGACCCTTTGCCACTCTCTAACCCACCGGATCTCACACTTCTCCCCTTCTTTTCATGGTTCACATTGTACCGTATCTGGTCACAGTCTCTGAAGCACTTCGCTGTGCATTCATCATCACTGTAGTTGCGTCCTTGGACACTAAACAGTGATATTCCTATATCATATTCATCCTCTATAATTCCAACTCACTCCACTTTGCACTTTGAATAGTCNACAGGTGGGCAAAAATATTTTTTTACTTGAAAGGAAAAGCCGTAAATAGGACATAAGTGATAGGAAAAAGTGATTATGCGCAAACTTCTCAAATGATTCACTCGTTTTCTGTTGAATGGGCTGTGCTCATCTAAAACAATGAAATTCTGGCTGCTTTCTCCCAAACTAGCTTATTTGTACCTTTTTGAATGGACTTGCAAATGGATTTGCCGCAATTTTGACTTCCCTCTCCTCGCTGTGGCTCGTTTTGCTCTCCTGCTGGATGGACAATTGGCGTTTTCGTCGCTTTTTGATCACATTATCCGTCACATAACTGTAGGCATAGGTGCTCCCCTAAAGTTCAGAAATCAATTCCCATATCACT
The DNA here is from genome assembly GCA_001026735.1 of Rotylenchulus reniformis. Classification (NCBI taxonomy): domain Eukaryota; kingdom Metazoa; phylum Nematoda; class Chromadorea; order Rhabditida; family Hoplolaimidae; genus Rotylenchulus; species Rotylenchulus reniformis. The sequence continues at coordinate 160,003 of LDKF01000097.1, read as the reverse complement.
TGTTTTCTAAGCCTACCTGGATCAGACTCAAAATGGACAGTCCCAGCCACATGCCGATGCTTCCTCCGATTGCGGAGATGAATGTCGTGGCTGACCAGACCCAGTCTTGTTCCAGTGTCAAATACTCAAAAGAACCCCAATTCAGGACAATCGTTGTCAGATCTGTACATTTATACAAATTAAGGACCCTTTGCCACTCTCTAACCCACCGGATCTCACACTTCTCCCCTTCTTTTCATGGTTCACATTGTACCGTATCTGGTCACAGTCTCTGAAGCACTTCGCTGTGCATTCATCATCACTGTAGTTGCGTCCTTGGACACTAAACAGTGATATTCCTATATCATATTCATCCTCTATAATTCCAACTCACTCCACTTTGCACTTTGAATAGTCACAAAGTGGCCATTTCTGCATTTCCTCCTTCCCACCCCTGACCAGATAGCTCAGTGTCGGACCTGTACACTGGCAAATGTCGCGGATGAACTCCATCCGACAGCGAAGGTGACAGTCGTATCTGTCATTTCGGGAAAATTGAGACTTAATCCCAAGATCCGTCCCCTACTCGTTGTCCTTGTCCTCCTCCTTTTCACGGCACGCGGTTCCCTCCTCGTCGTTCGGCAACATCTTGTACCTGGCTTTCACTTCCACTGTCGTGTCATGCATCATCCCCATGCACAGTTCATCCGTGAACCCGTCCTTGGTCACCCCTTTGCTGCCCATAAACCGCGTGCTGGAACTTGGACGTCCGTGGAAGTCCACTGAAAGAATCACATGTAATCCATCCAAAACTCAGACTTTAAATATCTCATATATCCCTTTAGTTTCATAAAAATCAGAATTGAGTCCTAAAAGCACTTACCGCTCATACAATCCACTTGTTGTCCCTCCAGCTTCTCAGCATTATGCGATAGAACCATTACGAAGAATTGGCCCTGGTCAGTGATCGGCTTGAGATTATCCTTGTCGAACACTGGTTGAAAACTTAATCGGAAATGATAAATCAATCGGATAAAAACACATCAAATTACCAAAGTTGCATCTGCGAGAGCCACGTGATCATCACTTGGGTTTTGATCACTTCATCCTCGTCATAGCTGGTCCGCTGGAAGCGTTGCATGGATCGTCTCTGCAATATTTTACAAATTCACTTTTCATTTGGGATCAGATGGATGGACCAACCAATGTCTCCTTGCCCACTTTTTGCACAAACTCTTCAAAGGTCACTCCCCGTTGTTCTAGCTCTGCCAACCAGAATTTGGTCAAATTTCTGATCTCGCCCAGCCTTTCCTGGGTCCGGAACTTGTGGATTGAATTGACACTGCCATGAGCAGTTGTCTCCCTCTCCATGCTTGTCAGTGTGGATATCTAAGTTAAATTACAATTTAGTTTTTCTTGGCTTTAATATTATAGCTGCACTTTTTCCACAATTCTCTCTCCCTCCCCCTTTTCTTACCAAATTGTATGTTTCCATCACCATCTCAAAGGCCCAGGGCTGACTCAGAAACTGCTCCCGGTCCGTCATGTTTTGAAGTTGTTCCTTTATCACTCTTTTCATAAGAAACTTGAATCCTTTCAAGCTGGACTCACCTTGATCCGCCCCTCCCATTCCGCACCGCTTTCGGAGCCATTGATCCTGAAATGGCTCCATGCTTGGGCACGACTCATGCAGAAAGTGATGTTCGGCATGTTCATTGTCTCGTTGAATCGTACTTTATGGGAAAGAATTATTCTAATTTACTTTTTTTCTACATTCTTTACCATTCATATCCGATTTTTTCGGATTTTCGCTGTATTCTTTGATCTAAAAAACAACGAATATGGGTAATAAATCAATGAAAATCTCTTACCAAATTACCAACATCCTTGATGGTCAATCCGGCCAAAAAGATCACAATAAACCAGAAGGTCCATTCGCGCATCCGTTTCCCACACAGAACCTCCTTCAGACCGGGCTTTTCATTCTCATTTTCTTCCATTTCAAAGGAGCTACAATAATAAAAAAACGGGTTATGAGAGTTCGACTTTTCCTTACCTTAGGTTAGAAAGATAACTATCCTGTCTTTTATCTCGCAGGTGTACAATTTGGGAAAGGCCCTGTAGTCGGGAAAAACAAAATCCGCCAGCCCTCCTCCCTTTGTCCCTGGAAAGATCTCGACGGTGTTCACAAGATGAACAATTGTTTGCCGGGGTGTTGGTTGTCGAACTTTGTCTGACGCCACCATATTGGTGCCAATTAAGCTGAATTTCGACAAAATTTCGGGTCCATTCCAGTTTGGCCCCCTTTAAAATTGGCCTTTCCCCTTTTTTCTTTACCTCTTGTCCCCCATCACCATCATCACTGTTGATTCTGTGTTGTCGCCCAATTCTGATTAGTCTCATTTTGTCCTCTCGAGGAGAAGAGGGGCGCCCCTCCTGCGACTGTTCATCAACGACAAGTGTGACACAGGTCGTTGCCGAAGAGCGACGACGCCCATCGGTGGTCGCTGAACAAGAGGACGATCTGGTGTTCTGCTGCTGCTGTTGGTGTTGATCCGTTGTTTTCATGCCTGATAAATAATAATTACGAGTGATTAAATATTTTAAACGGTAAACAAAGGACCAAAAAGTAAAGTGTTTTGAACTTGCTAACACCTATCCATAGTACAATTCCCATTCTCCAAAACCCACTTCTTCTGGTTAAATGAGCCGAACAAACCCGGCCAACTGACACTTTCCGCCGCTTTAGTCCGTTCTCTCTCCCTCATCTGGTGATGAGGGAGGAGCTGTTCTTTGATAAATGGGAAGGGGTTTATTGAGTCATTGGGCCCGCGGTTAGGACGAAGCGATGATCAGTTTAGTCGGGGAATAGAAGGAGGATTGTTTTGATCAACAAGGCGAGGGTGGATAATGGATGGATTTGAGCCAACTGACTGGTGGAAACGGGGGAATGTATATTTTTGGAACAATGGTGATCATTGGGATTGGAACATATGGATGGGATCACCAATAAGTGATACGATATCTAGTAATGGAGTGCCGGAATGAATTGGAAAAAATTTATCAGCAGATTGGCCAAGACGGATTTCGAGAGTGATTTATTCCAAGGATTGTTCTAAAGGTTATCAATATGTTTGAGTAAACAAGTAAAGTCGGTTCAATAGGGAGAATTCTAGCAGCCGAATTAATTGATCGCATTCTAGTCAAAAAAAATGATCAAAATATATTACGAGTGATAAAGGTCTTTTTTCAGTTTCACTCAAAATTTGGCCTCGGTTTTGTCGGACACACGACGGTCCAAGGCCGAGGTTGCGGCCTTTTTCACGCGCCACTGGGGCGAACAGTTTGTGCCGCGCCAAACCTTGCCCCGGGCACCGACCATCCCCGCCATTTCCCTGCAGCACTTTCGGCACTATTTGGACAACGCAGCAAAAGTGCCATTTTCGAAATTTTTGAACATTTTGAGCGAAAAATGATTTATTTTTCAGAAGCATCGGCATTATTTGCGTGCAAAAAAGGCTTTGCAAAGAGCAAATGTGCAACTTTTTGGCGAGCAAATCTCCAAGGATCAAATCCCGGAGGTGGCTTTGATATTATTTTTTATTTTTAAAATTTTAAAAATTTTCAGATTTTCTTCTCTCCCTCCTTCTCCCATCGCGATCCACACACTTTTGAAGCGGTGTTCTTGGAGCCTCGGTCTGGGGAACCGGACAAGTTGCTGGCGGAAGCTGAAAAGCGCAATGGCGGAGTTCTACGGCGACCGGAAAGCTGTGGATCGTTGAGTTCATTGCAGAGTGCACAAGTGAGAAAAAATCCACAATTTCGTATCTAACTGTTATGAAATTTTGATTGATCGCAATTTTTAGTTTTTTTTATTGGATCGGGATAAGAAATTTATTTGAAAAATGTATAATTGTCCCAACGTCCCTATCATATACTTGGTCATGTCATGTCAGTCGACACCAGCTCCTCAGCCACCGGAGGATGCGGGTCAGGGGCGTCTGTTCCGGGCCTGCGATCGCCTTCAGCACCGTCTCGAGTACTTTGACGATGCGCTTGGTGCCCTGCTCAGTCAACAGTTGGAGGCCAAAGGCGAGCAGTTCTGGCGCATACTCAACTCCTATGGCGCTTTGCACACGGATCTGGAGGAGGCTATCGGGAGAGTGCGCGAGGCCAGGACCAGGTCCAATCTCATAGAATCAGGCACTGAATCTTTTTTTCATTTAAAAATTTTTTTAATAGCACCAATAATCTCTTAATTAGAAAATTTTAGCGATTTTTTCAAGCGCTCTATTTCATCCGAAATCCGAACCCAATTTACGA
>LDKF01000097.1:141180-155601 GCA_001026735.1 Rotylenchulus reniformis | reverse complement strand
ACCGAACCCCCCCCCTTTTTTTTAATGTATGATCCCATTCATATAATCTATTTTTTCTTAATAAATTTTTTTCCATTTCCGATTAAGTTTACAGATTTTTTTTACCATTTGTTAGATTCGGATTCCATGATCAAAAGTTTTTCATTTTTTCATAACAATCCATCCCTGTTCAGGCTGGCCAAAGCGCGACGGGAGCTTTGCCAACGCTCTGAACACATTTTGACCCTGCACACGGCCCGGGAAAATCGGTTGAAGCTGCAGGCTCGCCTGCACGAGATTGCATGCCTGCGAGACGCGCAGACAACAGTGCAGATTCTGCTGAGTCAGGGGGACATCCCGCGCGCATTGGAGTGCATTGACACGGCGCAAGAAGTTAGCAGGGAATTGTTGGGTTGGATTTTATTATTCCAATGTTAGCCAAAAATTGTTGGGGAATTGGCTAGCAAAGGGGGAAATATGTTTTTTTCTACATTTTTAATATAAAAAAGCTAATCGTTGCCCAAATAGGTGTTGGCCAACAATCTTCGTGGTGTGAATTGTTTCCGCCATCTGAGCAACCAACTTGACGAACTGATCATTGCCATCGGCAAAGTTCTGCAAGAGGAATTCCTTTCAATCATCCAAAAAGAATTTGCATGGCCCATTGAGGAGAGAGCGGGGGAGGGGCGCCAAAGGAGAGAAGTAAGACACTGATTGATCGGGGGAAATCCAAAATTGATCTGATCAATTTGTCAGGAAGAGATGCAGCAGGTGATCAGCGCCCTGTTGCGCTGTGGCGAGTTCCGTTTTATGCAGAGGCTTCGTAGTGAAATTGAGGAGGCGGCCAAAAACACGACAAGACAGGTCAGAAAACACAAAATATCCGAGCTTTGATATTCAATAATTTTACCATTTATGATACCTTTCAATACAGGTTGTGAAGGGTCGTTTGCTGGAATTTGTGCCGGACAATGCTGCTGCCATTGGCCTTGGCCCTTCTTCGTTGGCCGAACAGATTGGTCAGCTTTCCGATGCCCAATGGGCCAATACCCTTCGCGGGGTGCTCCAGTCGCTCTCCGTCCTTTGTCGCCGCGTTTTTGTGGGCATTTTGCCTTTTTTCTCAACTTTGGATTTTTGCGATTTTCAGTCTATACAATTCTTGGTCATCCAATCTGCCCAACAAGCCACTGTCCTTCCCTCCGTTAGCCGACCATCGCCTAAACTTCCATCATCGTCGTCTCGGACCCAATCTCCGGTCACTGACGAAATGTATGGTTTTATTCCTTATTCGGTTTATTTTTATAATGATTCAATTATTTGGTTGCAATCTATTAACAAATATACATTTGTTTTTACGATTATTAATATAAAGCACTGTTTCTAAAATTCGTGTTTTTTAGACAATTTCCCCCAAGCAAACGACGTGGCTCCATGAACACAACCTTCAGCGCCCCACAGCCCATAGGACTTTCCGTACCTTCTGCCCACGCTTCATCCATCAGGGGAACAAAGTCCGAATGCGCATGGATGGGGATGGAGGAGGGCGGCGAAGAGGATGACGAGGGACAATCGGGGAATGAGGGGCAACAAACCGCAGGAAGCGAAGGAGGTGAAACATTTAGAAGAGTTTTGTAGAGGATATTCAAATTACTAATAATAGTGCACGGGTTGGCCAAGTGATTAGTGGTGTATTTTCAGGAGGAAGGCGGAGGTTCGAACCTCCTTCATGCAGAATTTATTCTTTGCTATATTTTTTTCCTTTTTTCGACATCCAATTCTGCATCAAAAGCTCTCGTATTTGAGATGTATTTTTTATCAGAAAGAAAATTGGAAAATATGTGCATAAACTGCAGAGTACCAACAATTATGGCAAATTATGTACACTCATCGCCATAAAGAATCTTTCAGAAACAGTAGGATTCAAAAAAATCTATATCTTGAAGCGAATTTTTTGTACATCTTGATTTGGACGTAACGTAGTGTCCCTATCCGTCGATAAAATGACAAAGGAACATAAAATCTTTAAATGCCAAATGAAAATAATTGCATAATTTCGCTTTAAAATATAGATTTTTAAACGGGTTGAAAGATTCTTTATGGCAAAACCTGTAAGACTAAAGGCCCAACTCTTGCGCTTTGCCACCGGAATTTGCTCAAAAAACTTTTACAGGACGTGACCAATTGAACTCGGGCCAAAGCATCAGGGCTCAACAACAGCCACTGGGCGGTTCAGTTCTGGCGATGCCATGCCATGACATTACGCAACTCCGTGCCGCGGCACCACTGCTCACTGTGCACGTGATCCACACCAGCGAAGAACGAGTGGCCAAACTGATCGCGGCGCGATACAAAGTAAGGAAAAAGATGATATCTCGATACAAGAGAAATTTGAGAAAAGTAGAATCCTAAAATAAATTCAAAACTAGATCAAAATCAATTTTCTGTTTTTTCTTTGAATAAAATTATTTAAGGTATTTTCGGAATCCATTTAAGGACGCGATCCTGGAACGATGTCGCCCATCGGTGTTCCACGAAATGTGCAAAATGGTGGAGGAATGTGTGCAGACATGGCACAAAATTGCTGAACCTGAACAACGGGCATTGTCCCCACCGAATGGTGCCGGCAAAGCAGCAAGGTCGCCCATCCACACCGTCATCCAGCAACAGGCAATATTTATTGGATTTATTCCAAAAACGGAGATAATTTTTTATGCATAGTTTGATGTTTTTATATTAAATATTTCCACTTCAGACCACCAAATTCATCGCCAAGTTTTCCGAAGTCAAGCGCCAACAATTCAAGTGACTGGATGATCAATATTATTTTTAGATTTAATGATTTTCTCTTCCCTTTCAGTGCGGTGATTGACTCAGAGCCCTGGCGTCCCGTGCAAATCCCGGCCATTTTCCAGCGGATTGTCGATCGATTTTTACTGAACGGAACATTGAGTGATGTTGACGATGAGGAGGAAGAGGAGAAGGAAAAGGGAAGGAGTGCAGGAGAGGTGGAAGGGGAGGAGGGGGACGAAGAGCAGGGACAGGACGGGGACGGCGAGTGTCTGGTGTTGGGGGTGGGCAAGCGCTTCATGGTTGTCGGGTGAGTCAAAAACTAAACACCTTGCAGAATAGTTTTCGATCATTTTTTTTATAAATTTTAAAAATTTCCCACTTAAGTACGGGCACTTTGCTCTTGCGCATCCTGGCCCAGTACAGCGATTTGTTGGCACTGTTCCCGCACTGCGCCATGGAGCTGGTCATGGACGTGGTCCAGATGCTGAAAGCGTTCAACAGCCGGACATGCCAGTTGATCCTGGGCGCCGGCGCTCGCCAGTTGGTCGGACTGCGCACAATCACCGTCAAACACATGGGTCTGTTGATGCTATTGCATCGATATTAGAGTCATGAATGATGCTTATTAGGATAATTAAAATTGTAATAATTTCGGTCCGGACTTTTTGGACCAAATCCACTGGCCCAAGCTGTTCAAGAACATCCTTTTCCGCATCATTTTTATCTCTAATTTTATGGATGATTTATAAAATAATTTTCATTTTTTAAGCCTTGGCTTCGCGGACCCTGCAGTTCATCGCCCACTTCATTCCGACCCTTCGCCAGTCCTTTGCCGACACTCTTCCACCCGAGCGGCAAACGATGCTCCGCCACTTTGACCAAACCCAACGGGACTACGCTGACCATGTTGGAGAGATCCGAAGCAAGCTGTTGGGAATGATGGACCGCGAGCTAATTGGGGCACTGGAAGAGGTCAGAAATGGGAGTGGGTGTGGGGTGGCTACTATAGTTCCCAAGAATGGTAGTGAAAAATTATTTTATTAATTTATTCCCTAATCGCATTAAAATTGTTATTTCAGTGGAAGCTCGAAGGGAAGACGCCCACCGCCTCCTTCCAGCAGATTGTGATGCAGATCGGCAAATTCTACAGCAGCTACTCGGCTGTGATGCCGGCGGACGCGACCACGGAAATTCTGCTGCAGATCCACGCCAACTTCAAGCTGTACCTGCACCAGCACCTGCAATCCCGGGGCATTTCCCCGCATGACTCGATCCTGTACGGCATGGCCAGCCAGGATTTTGCCTATTACGTGGAGAATGTGCGCGCATTGCCCGACTGCCAAACATTTCCCGACGACACCATTGGCAATGTGCTGAAACTACAACAAAAGACATGAAAAAACATTTTGACCTTTAAAAGTAGTGCCTTGTTTGTTTTATTCTGGTCAAGTGCTGCTTCAAGTTTCAATTCCCCCTTCAATCTGTGATTTTAATTATTATTTTTTTGAAAATTGTTCATTATCCCTTTTTTTACTTTTCTAGAATTTTTAATTTATTTCAAAACAATTGACAACAATAAACAGAGATATTTTTTATCACCGATCATTTATATGTCGTTTTTTGTGTTTGCTGCCGCGATCCCTCAAGAAATCGCACAAGATGGAACAAAGATTTGACGAGCAATAAGTCCGATTTCTATCCTGAAAGAAATAGTCCATTTCCCACGCCAATCCCGTGCAAAAATACCCTGCAATAGGCGACGATCGAATCGTGGAAAGGTGCACACGAATCCGCGACCATCGGATCTTCCAACGCCAAACACTCGGCAGGCTCCCTGGAATAATAAATTAATGCCCAAGAATATATCAAATTGCTCACAAATTTGTCCATTTGGCATCGAGTCGATGTTTGCCGGTGGCCGGCACACCATCCAGCAAGTTCATCGCCACCGAACGGACCAAGGCGTTCGGGTGCTGAAATCATGACTCATCATAATATTCATCAAAAAATCCCCTCACCTTCGCAAGCAAACTGAGCTCGACCACCAGCACAGTTCCCATGCTGTTGCTGTGGTCAGGATCCGCCGAATCGGGCCGAAAATTGCCGCTTGCCACCAGAGCGCCTTCGCCCTCATCCTCCTCCGGATGGATCATGAATTTCAGCCCGGAATGGGCCTAAATTGGGGGGGGGGGGGGGGGGGGGGTGGGGGAATCGAATTTGGAAATGGTTCAATTCGAAGGACAATGAATAGGCGCCGAAGCAGCAGCAAAAGGCACAGTTGGAAGCGGGATTGGAGGGGCAGAGCCAAAAGGGCAAGCCGCTTCGCAAAGGCCGCCACACGGGCCAAGGACACCATCCGCCGTCGTCGCACCAGCAATAACAGCACGGACTCGACCAGGAGGCTGAGGTCCGAGACCAGGGCTGAAAGCCAAAAAATTAAAATAAACCGAGAAAGAAACTAAAAATTGAGGAATAAATCAGAAAAAGTGATGAAATGGTTCAAAGGATCTAGTCCGACTTAAAGCTTATAGGAAAAATGAACAAAAAAGATTTGGTAGGGATTGATTCCCAATCCCTATTCCGAACAAGAAAGATTGACTCCGAACATCTCCTTACATTCTTCGTGCTGGAAACAAATATTTGACAGGGAGGCGAACAATGCTCGGTAAAAGGCCAACAAGTCCATGTCCAACAGTTGGCCCTCACCGCTCAGAATCACACTGGCCGTTCGCACACACAACAAAACCTCCGACAACTTGAGTTGCTGAACAAAAGGGATGGATTTATGTTGTTAATCTTTTCTTAAAAGTCGAATAAAACCTTAAAAAGCCACCATTTGGTTCACTTCATTTTAGGCAACTTTTCAAATAAAAACGAAAAAATTTCAAGAATCACCTAAAGATTTTCACTTGGATTTTTCCATCTGGGGCATATCTTTTCAGAAAAACATTACTTTTGGGTCCGCTCCCCCCTCACTTTCTGTTCGACCAGCTTGCCCATGTGCCTGGCCAAATCGTCGTACAGCTCCACATTGATCAGATGAACAAACTTGGACAGACCCTCCAGCACGGGACGAAGCAATGCCGTGGCAGACATTCGCTTCAGAATCCGGCAATAGGTCAGGAACACGTATTTCATCGTCTCGGTGGCCTTAAACGGGTCAGCTCCGAATTTACCCATCGTTTGGACTTGGATATCATTAAATTCGTTGCACAAACCAATTTAAGTTTGGCCGATCGCGTGTCCGCCTCTACTACCTCCTTTAGTTCTGCGTCAATCTTCCCGATTTGCTTATCATACTTAAAAATAAATTAATAATTTACAAATGGATTAAATTTTTCTTTGTTTTAATGAGCCTGTAACGAGGGGGCTAGGGATTGAAGCCCTCTCCTCCGAAATGGCAAATCGAAAATTTTTTTACATAAGGGACCCCCTGTTAAGTTCGTATAAATTTTCAGTTTTCTCCAGCGGCCCCTATCAGTTCCCCTTTTCCGCCTCATTATGATAATTGATAAATACCTTTCGTGCTCTCCTCGAGTTTCCGCCGCCAATTTGCCTTTGCTTCTGTTTTTGCTTGTTCATTGCCATTCGGGCGTCAGTGGATTTTTGCTCAACTTCCTTAAGCTTAAAATGTTACAAAATTTCCGATTAAATTCACGGACCGTGATGTTCAAAGCCAGGAGTGTCGCGACAAGTTCGGCCGGCACATACCCCGCCTTCTTGTTCACAGCCATCGCAATTGCCTTGGCACCGTGCAATGAAATGGTAAAGTGCCGGTCAGCCGCGAACACTCGCCCGATGGTCGCGCAAATCTCGTCCAGCATCTGCAAAAGCGCAAAAAATTTAAGCTCTTTGGAATTTTTCGCATTATTTTTCCTTTTTCGTGCCAAAAATCACGAAGGATTAAAAAGTTTGATATATTTTTATAAATGCTCTCCCTTTCCCCCTCACCCTTCGCCATGGACTGAAACTGAGTCGGACCAGGCAAGTGAGGATGTTACGGGCGTAGTTGAAGTGAGCCAACTTTTCCGCCAATCGGCACATGCAACGGACACTGAGAAAACCGAACTGGGCCGGGAAGCTGGACTCGTCAATTGGTTTCGCTTTGCCCTTTGATAACAATTCTAAAATTGGACAAAATTGGGGAAAATTGATTTAAAAATAGAAACAAACTCACTGTTCGCGCTTTTCTCCAATAATCGAAGGTATTTGACATAATAGGCGAGCAGAGACTGTTCGTAGCCGACCAATCTGAATTGGGCCAATTCAGTTTAAACCACCACGAATGGCCCTGATGATCCCCCACTTCTTGGTCTCCTTCTTCATTCTTTGCGATTTCTCCGTTTCCGAAAGTGTGCGAATTTCGTAGCCGGGCACCACATTGACGAAGAGTTCGGCAAGGGAAGCGGTGGCCAACTTTTGGAGTTGCTCCCGTACCAGCTGGGACTCCCCCTCGCCAGCAGCCATCTGGAGCAGCAGACGGAATTTGGAGACCTAAATTCTCAAAATTGTCCGTAAAAGCAATTTTTGATTAAAAAGGTAACAAAAATCTTAAATGGAATAAAGTTTCCATTACACTTTCCATACATTTTCCTGGGGTGCAGTTACAATGGCGTCCGTTGCCTGGGCCAGCCGATTCTCTGCTTCTGCTGCCAACTTTGCCGTGTGATTATGCAATTCCTTCTCGCTCATTTTTGCGACGTCAACTTCGTTAATCTCCTCTAAAATTGTTTAAAATATAAAAATTCAAAAGCTCTAAAATTGGACAAGGTTTTTTCCCATCTCTTATCCTGCTGGATTGTCCCGCTAACTTATGTCTTACCCTTTATTTCACTGCTCCCTTCCTCCTCCTCCTCCTCCATTTCATTGGCCAGAAATGGCTCTGGCTTCATTTCTTCTTCTTCCTCCTCCGCCCTCCTCCTCTTCACCAGCTTCCCGTTGATCTTCACCGGCAACAATGCCCTTTCCTCGTCCTCTTCCATCGACACAAATGTCCTCAACTGTTCCTCCATCTCCTCCTCGTCCATTTGATCATCATCGCTATTATCTAAATTCACATTAATTTTTTTTTTAATTTTTCTCTCAAAAACTGACTTTTGAGCTGCCGATTGTTCCGATAGAAATGGGCACTGATCAGTGCCGGGTCTATCGGCAGTTGACCATCAGAGTCCTCCGATTCCCCGTCATCAATCCGCTGTCGCTCCCTCTCCCGCACACTCCGATCGATCAACCAATCGCCCTTGATCTGACAAGATTAAGAGGATTATCTGGTTCTGATCAAAAACTGTAGCTAATCAGACCAACAAGCCGAACCTGTGGATTAGATAATATTAGCCAAACCAATCCCGTAACATATCAGATAAGCTCAATTGCTCAGAATCAGATCCCACTATCCACCTGTGCCATTCGCTTCTCCTGCGGGGCCATCTTCTGTCTGCGCATCTCCTTCACCCGGTCCCTAACGTGTTTGCGCAGTTTGCCCTTTCTCGCCATCCGCGACAACTTTTGCTGGGCCTTGACCCGTTGTCGCTTGACGCGTTTGTCCGGCTTTGGCTTCATTTTTTACTGCACAAAAGCAAAAATGCTTAAATAAAACAATGTTTAAAAAAGTTAGGATAAGAAGGGTTAAAATATCAAGGAAATTCAGGATTAAAATGATATATAATAAACGTATCAACAGCAAAAACTTTTCTCTTCTAAATTTTGTTAAGCACAATCATAAAATGAGAAAAAAGATGTACAAAAGAAAATCAGGTAAATGGAGAACGAATGAATTGAGCAATAATATATAATAAATATTGGAAAGATTGACAACTCCGAAGAAAAATTAAAGGACGAGGGAGGTACGAGCAAGTGAATTGACCAAATGGCAGTCCTACATATGGTCAGTTCCAATGGAGTTTTTGGCGCAGTCTCATCAGCAAAATGCCCAACCGATTGTCTCCTCGCCACTTGCCGGTGTTCTCAATGTCCGACGAATCAATGGCACAACCAATTCCTGGCCAAATAAATGGGATCAAAAAAACTGATTTTTGATCCTCCAACTCACCCCAGTACTGATCCGAAGGACTAGCTTCCACCAGCAGAGCATCGCCAGTATCGAGCAGCATCTGCTGGAGCATCCGGTTTTGTCCGAACTTGGCGCGTAATGCGTTGAACATGACCTTAAATGAATAAAAAGTTGAAGATTTAACAAAAAAATGAAATCCCATTTTTTTTTTGTTAATTTCAACCGACAATCCTCTAACTGGTCATTCTCCGCTTCTCAACCATGACTTACCCCCTCCTTCACTTCCCTCCACTCGTCATGGTCGAATGTGCGTGCACTCGGCTCCATGCCCATCTTCTGCCGTGCCCTCAGTGTGTCCGCAGTGCCCAGCCGCTTGATGGTGCTGGTGTCGCTGGTCTCCATGATCTCGGCGGCGGTGATTTCGTATCCGAATAGCTTCGCCTTGTGGAACATGTAATACTGCTCACTGCAACAAAAATGATCACCTGCAAATGATGGAATCACATAGGAAAAAATTTTTCTTGGAAAAATTAATTATTTAAAAAGTTTAAATTCCATTAAAAAAATTTTTATAAACCATTCTTTTCTCACCCTCAATGTGGAATTGGGCCGGGTAGTGATTGCTGAACCCGAATATCTAAAATAAAAATAATTTGATAACAAGAGCAATGGCATACTTTGGTGAAGAAGGCCAGGAAATCCAAGCCGTTCACCGTCTGTTTGTAGGCTGGGAATGGCGGATTTGCTGACCCTGCAAATCAGCTCAAATCCATTAATTGTTCGCCCTTCACTGNGAAACTGGGGCCCCCTCCTCCGAATTGTTAGTGAGGGGCGAATCTGCCATTGGTTCTGCGATGAAATGAAATTAATGGACATAAAATGACAATAAGAAGAAAAGAAATGTATTTTTTACCGAAGAATTTATCTTTTTGTTATATCAAAAACAATGGTAGAGAAAAGAAATCTTTATAAATCATATGAGCAAAAGCCAATCGGACAAAAAAGATAAACCCTAACGGAATCAAACAATAGTGGGCAATTGATCGATCGAATATTTAACCCTGAGATTGGCGACAATTAATGAAAAAGAGAGGAGATAGAGCAATAAGGCAAGGGATTTTGGGATATATGCGAATAAATTAATACTGACGGAATGAATAAAAATAAATGGTAAAAGAGACCAAAGTGATAGGACATTCATATCCAAATATAACGATTGCGGTAATTTCATCACATTCACCCACCATATATTTCACTGAGCAACCCGCGAATGGTGGCATAGAACATGGGCCAATCGACCTTGTTTTTTCTCCAAATTATAATGGATTTTGGAAACGGCATAATAATACCTTCGGAAAGTAACGTTCCTGGTAGATATGGCCATCCTTGTGCCAAGACCCACGCACCTTCGACTCATTAAACTCAGTGATAAACTCGGTGAAGATCAGCAACTTATCGTCTCGGCGGAAAGCAAAGGTGCCCCTAAATCATATTTTTACCTAAAATTGGGATTACAACGATAAAAAAATCACTCGTCATGACGCGTCTCGTGGGAACAACCCAATCTGTTGGCCATCAATCGCAAATCATCCACATGGTCCATCAGCGCAAATCCGTTGACCGGCTCCGACATTCCACCACGCGACGATGAAAGCATCTCCGTAGCACTTGCAGCAAAAGGTCCCGGATTGAAAACGCGAGTTGTGGAGCCACTGCTCATAAATGACTGCTGTTGTTGTTGTGCCATTCTACTACCACAGTTGTTGTTGATCGGTGCACTTGTGGAGCCACTGCTCATAAATGGCTGTTGCTGTTGGGCCATTCCACTAGCACGGTTGTTGTTGATTGGTGCAGCACTTGGCCGCTGAGGCATCATGCTTGGTACTCGGGGCAATCCAGTTTCCATGTCATCGTCGTCATCACGCAACGCATTAATCTGGCGTTGAGGCGCAACATTGACTCGTGTCTTCCGAACATTTTGCATGGGATCGCCAGCAGACTTCATTTCCATCTTAAATAAAATTTAATGTGAAAAATAACGATATGCTATCACCTGCTGCTTAATATAATTCTGAATGGTGACTTGGTGACCCACCGGCTTGTTCGCAACAATTGGCTGTTCGCCCACAGCCACAGGAGTCTGCCTATTGGGGTTGAATGCAGGCGGTGCGGGAATATGAAGAGGAGGTTTCTTTTGTTGCTTCGAATTGGCAGACTAAATAGACAAAATTTTATAAAAAGGCGTCTATCCCTCAAAAATCTATGAAAAAATATTCAGAAAAAATAGTATGTGTTGTCAATTTTTTTACTGTACTACCGTTCCTCCTCCTGCAACAGCTGCAATCTCGTCCGCATCCATGATTGTCACCTCCGATGCATTGTCATCCTCATCGTCTGCCTCCGCCTCCGAATCTGTGTAGTTCCCATCGGCTGTTCGTGTCGTGTATTGTTGCTTCTGAAATTTTAATAAAAATGATTCAATCAGTAAAAATTAGTTTGCAACCTTATTGTTGTTGTTGTTGTTGGCACTAGTGCCATTTGGACTGTTGTTCGACGAGGTGGTGGTATCAGTTGCCTTTGCTGTCGGTGCATTGACATTGCCGTTGCTCTCCCGCTCGCCCTCAAAGCTTGGCAATGTCGTCGCATCCCAATTGAAGCGCTGCTTCCTGGCAGTCGGCTCGGCTGGCAACGGTGAGTCCGAGCGATCGCCCATCTTGGGCTTTTTGATATCCACCGGAAGGCCAAATTTGACTCTTCAAAGACGAAGAAAAAAACGATTAAAATATATCATTAATCAAATCATAGTCTGAAGATGGTCGTCCCACAGTCTTCAATCACAAATGTTTGAATTTTATTAATTTTTTGCGATTTCAATCCACTATGGTATACCCTACTTGGTATTATTATTGGTGTTTGGCAATCCTGTTTCGTCGTCGACATTGTCATTTTCCTGCTGGGCATTGTTGTTTGGCAGAGATTCCATTGCAATTCTTTGGGAGGTGCTCTGTTCCATGTACACACTTTGATCAATGCTCGTTGGGAGTCCTGTGGCCACTGGTGGAAATCGCTCTTCCAGGGTCTAAATTATTATTTTTTGAAATATTAAGTAAGATCTTTAGTAATTACGGACCAATTTTCGTTGCGGCTGCCCAAAAGTATTGTTGTTATTGTAGCGTCGCTTATTTTTGAACTTGGCAAATGCTTCTCGTTGGGCGTGAAGCACTTCGTCAAAGCATCTCAGAATTTCTAAATTATTCATTAAATTTAAAATCCAATGGGGTACTCAAAAAAATCCAGGAGAAAACCCAGTTGGGGGTGAATATTTTGGTATAGAGAAAGTTTTGAATTTGAGGCCAATTTTCACTTCATTCTATTAGAGATTTTCCAATTTCGGGCCACTTTTCTTTTTTTGGCTATGCCAATGTCATAATCCATGCTTACCATCGTAAGGTTTCTTCAGTTTCACATAAAAGTGCCCTTGAGCTTGTTCAGCATCCGTGACTTCAACCTCACTTTGGAACAATTTGGTCAGGATTTTAATGGCCTTGAATACAATTCAAATTTGTTACAATTTCAACTTTCTCCCTTAATGGATTCAACCTTGTCTCGTTGGAACATACTGCGAAGTTCGTTGCCGGACAATTCCTTCCCCGTCTCCCTTTTGTATTGCTCTTGAATTCGCACCCAAAGGATGTGCTTAGTCTCCTTAAATAAATTAATTTAAGTGATTAATTTGCTCACTTTTATCCGTTTACTCCGCCAAGTTCATGCAAAATGCGCAGGATCACTTTCTTGCCATGGATGTATCTTTCTTGGTTTTGTGGAAGCAAGGCACGCGCCATCTTTTCCCAATCGTCAGCTTCTTCCCTGTAAATTAAGAAATTCGCTATTTTTAAAATGTTAAGAGCAATATGAATTTCAATTGAAATTTTACTTTTTGACCGTGGTCTCATTGGAATAAATCTGTTCATCTCGAATGTGACGAAATCGTGAACAATCTCGCGGCACATAGACCGGCTGATCATCGACGATCTCCACCTTGACCACTGTCTTCATCTGATCATCATTGACAAAGTCTTCAAAGGAATTAAAGCCATAATCCTGTGCAACACGATCTGGGATGAAGCCGGTATCAATGCTGAAATGTTCAAGGTTTAATTTATCAAAAAAAAGCAATTTAAAATTACGAGAAATCACGCTTTAGATCATTAAGGCTGACATAGCCGCCGGCTCTGGATGCCAACGTGAACATCAACTCCTCCTGGATCTCCTTCAGCCTCCGTCTCGCCACTTCTTGCTCGCTCAGCATGGATTGGCCGTTGCTGCTCACTGTCATTGTCGGTGAGTTCGGACCCGGGTCCTGCGGTGGCACTGAATGCTGTTGGCCCCGGACCGGATCCAGCTCGTCCCAAATGCTGCCCGTGCTGCTCATCCCATCCGACATCGTCGGCAACCCGATGTCCTCATCCACCATCGCTTGCTCAATCCCCTCAAACATCATCCGTCTCCGACTGTCGTGTGGCAATGAGTTTGCTGCTGAGTTCACCACTTTTCTGCCCATTACAGCATAAGCTTCTTTTAAATGTGCCATATATGTATGTTGAATTTGTTCCAATTCTCGTTGATATTCGAAAAAGTTTTTATTGACGATAATGAAAGAATAATTTATATGCTTGTGAATAAAAAAATATCGAAACCCCTGGAAATAAAATTAATTTTCCCCCTTTTTCCGGGAATGGAGAGAGTCTCTGGCCCCCTGCTCTGCTGGATCCGGAGAAAATTTTTGAAAAATTGGCAGTTTTTAAGGAAATTTGGGTACTTGTGTAGTTTGGGTACCATTTTTTGGTCAAATTTTCCAAAAAATTTTTTTTGCAAATTTGTCGGCACTTCTGTAGTTGGTGTCCTATTTTTACCCCACCCCAATTCAGGATTTTTTTATCATAGAATCATCTCAAAACTAGTTCACTGGGGTAATTTTGGTAATAGTTAAGTTTATTGCCCCCCTTTTTGAAAACAAATTTTTCTACCCGTAAAATCACCTACAAACCAAATTTACTGGGGTGATTTTTGACGCTGAATCCAAATCTTATGTACATTTTGACGTATTGCATCATCTGACGTCACTTTTTGACGCTTACGTCAAAAATGGAAGTGACGCAAAAAATGGACGTCAGCGTCAAAAAGTGACGTTAAATGACGCAATACATCAGAATGGACGTCAGATTCGGATTCAGCGTCAAAATTACCCATAGGAAGTCGTTTTAACAGATGATTTTGGGGAAAGATTTTTATTCTGAAAAAAGGGGGGGGCAATAAACTTAACTATTACCGTAATTTTTGACGCTGAATCCGATTTTGACATTCATTTTGACGTAATGCGTCATCTGACGTCACTTTTTGACGCTGACGTCAAAATTCATAAAATTCAAAATCGGCCAAATTCAACCTCAATCAACCAAAATCAACTTCTTTACGTCAAAAAAGAACGCCAGAATCGGATTCAGCATCAAAAACTGCCCCTAGAAGTTGATTTTGGCCGATTTTGAATTTTCTGAATATTGACGTCAGCGTCAAAAAGTGACGTCAGATGACGCATTACGTCAAAATGAACGTCAAAATCAGATTCAGCGTCAAAAATTACC
>LDKF01000097.1:127363-141080 GCA_001026735.1 Rotylenchulus reniformis | reverse complement strand
GGTTTATGCATTTAAATTTAAAAAGAATAAAAATAACTTTTGTGATGCAACACTTCTCAAAATTTCATAATATTGAGAAAGAAATGAAAATGGAAAGTGGCAAAGGCAATTTGCAGAATATGGCTTTATAGGAGATAAGGGTAGAATTTCATATTTCACAGAATCCATTCATTTAAAATTCTCTGTTTATATTTATACATATCAATAAAACATTTTCGATTTTTTTAAAAAAAAAGTCGATTTATCATACAATTCACAAGGACACTATACTCTTTTTGTGAGGGATGTGCTCCCTCGGGTTTGAGTATATTGGCGGACGCGGTGGTGAAGAGAGTCGGCGGATAGATCCGAACCGGCGATATTGTCTTGAGGAGAGAGTAGCGTAGACCAGTCGACCACCGCGCCGCCGATATGACAATATGACATGATTTCTCATGTCATATTGAGATTTCCTAATAAAATTGGAATCAATCTATTGTGCTTAAAATCTATGAAATTTTTAAAATTCGTACTATAGAATAGAACTGGATCCCAGCAGATCTGTTTTTTAAGATTTTTCTCTAACTGTCAATTCAATTCAAGTTATCCTATCCTAGTTTTAATTTTTAGAATGTATGACAAGAACGGACCAGGACGTTTGAGAGCGGCCGTTAGAGATCCGCCATTAGAGAGCCGCCATTTGAGAGCCTCCCATTTGAGAGCGCTGCCACTTGAGAGCCTGCCATTAGAGAGCCGCCAGTTGAGAGCCCAGCAAAAAAGGGACAATAGAGTGCCAAGTTCATTTTTATTATTTTAAGTATAACATATGTTGAATTTGGCGTCATGCTTGTGATACAAGTTAATCAAAAAAGGACGATAAAGGTTAACAAACCTCCAAACAAGTTTATTCATCCCAAAAAAACATTTTTCTTAATTGCTAATTTGTAATGCTCCTTTTTAATCAACTCTATTTTTAATTTAGAACAACTATTTTTAATTTAATTTGCAGCGCTACATCAACGATCCGGAATTCGCAGTGCGAGCAAGAATGGTGACATCTGTGGCCTTCCTTCCACCTGCTGACATTTCGTTGGCTGTTTTGTTGTTTGACCAAGGGAATTGGGTAGAGATGCTTGAGAGTCTCGAGTCGAGATTTTTCTCGGGTTTTTTGGGTCTCGGTCTCGGGTTTTGAGTTGAGACATTTTTCTTAAGTGAGTAACCTAAAAATCGCAAAATTTTTTCCGGCGGCCCCTATCGGGACCACCGCCGCCCCTCAATATACATGTGTAAAAAATTCATAATTCCCAAAAATGTTTGTCGTCATCTTCTGGACCTCCCAAATATTTTTTGGCTCGTCATTTACTCCCTGCTGTTAACCTCTCGAATTTTTTTCGCAAAAATTTTTAATTTGATTTTTTTATTTTTAAAAATTTGTTAAGGAATGTTAAAAGTTTTAAGGACGGCTAAAAATTTAAAAAAAAATCAATGAAATTTCAATTAAAAAATTCAATTGAGCCCATTTTTATTATATTTTAATTGCAAGATTCATCGATGCGTTGCGTCGGGAGCAGAAGGAATGCAGAAATCTCGTATAACTATCAAATGGATCAGTAATTCCCGTGAAATGTACATATTCCCACTTTTTTTTTCTTGAATTTTATTCGTTGGTTATCTTTTATAAATTTTATGAATTGAACTAGATTTTGTTATGAATATGATTTTAATTTGATTTTGGAATTTTTTTTATGTCTCATTGTATACTTTTTTTGCTTTTTAAATGTCGTAAAACAAGTGAATTTGGAGTCTGTCGAAATCAAAATTGCAAACCTCACAAATGATGTCAAACAGCAAAAAAATCTTTGAAATTCCATAAAAAATGAACTTGGCACTCTATTGTCCCTTTTTTGCTGGGCTCTCAACTGGCGGCTCTCTAATGGCAGGCTCTCAAGTGGCAGCGCTCTCAAATGGGAGGCTCTCAAATGGCGGCTCTCTAATGGCGGATCTCTAACGGCCGCTCTCAATCGTCCCCTACCGCCAATATGGATTATAAAATGATGTCTAGAGGGTTCTAATGAAGCTAAAAACGTGTTTTACGTGATTTTTAGGCCATTATGAGTGCGCAAAAGAGTGCGTAAGATTCCTCGCCCTAGTTATTATACGTCTGAACCAAGTGAACCAAGTTTAGTTTCATTTAATTGACGCTGGAATCTGGAATATCTGGAATAGCGAAATGGTGGCCCTTTCGCGCTGAGGCGGCAAAATGGCATTTCAAATCCAATCATCCATTTTAATGAAAAATGCTCTAGATTGATAGGAGTAGGCGTATGGAATGGAATAAAATAAAAGCAAAGGGTGGTGTCAATATCAATCAAAAATCGAATATTAAACGGTATTTATATAGTTTGGGTGCGCTTTTTTGGTCAAATTTTCCAAAAAAATATTTTGTGCTAAAAACACTGTAAAATCATTATTAATTCAATATTTAGCTATTTTTATTCATGAAACGGGGTATAAAATCGAAATTTGGGACCAGAAATTGAAGAGGATACTTATGCAGTTTGTATCCACAATTTTGGTCAAATTTTCAAAAAAAAAAATTTTTTTTTTAAAAACACTAAAATCGCTCTATAAATCTCTGGAATTGTCTCCCCCCTGAGGCCTTTAATGTTTTAGACTCGAACCAATTCCGAACATGGCTTGATTTGTATCTCTCATCTCCCGACCAAACCACCCCATACATTTATTATTGACATTGACTTTATCGTTGACATTTACAAACATTGTGACATATTTATGTGATCATCCTTTGACATTGTTTCATCATTTTATTATTGCCAAGCCTATCAGCGGCATATTTTGCCCTTGGCCTGTGGATAAACATTAAACATTAATTTTTTACGTCAAAAAGAACTTCGGCATCGGATTCAGCGTCAAAAATCACCCCTAAAGCTATTTTTGCAAAAAAAAAATGAAAAATTTTTTTGAAAAATTTTGAGGCGCTATTATGAAGACGGCCCATTTTGAAAACCCACAAATTTAACAGGGGGGACCCTTTTCATTTGAAAACCAAAAAAATTTTTTTTTCAATTTTTTTTTTAATAGTTTTTGAGTAAAAGAGTTGCAAACAAACAAAAAAAAAATTTTTACATTTTTTGACTAAAAGGGGGGACCCTTATAGTGGGTTTTCAAAATGGGCCGTCTTCATACTAGCGCCAATTTTGACGTCAGCGTCAAAAAAGTTGCGTCAGATGACGCATTACATCAAAATGGACGTCGGCATCGGATTCAGCGTCAAAAACTGCCCCTAGGATGTGCTCTTGGGTCAGTTTTCAGCAAAAAATATTTTTTGGAAAATTTGACCAAAAAAGCGCACCCAAACTATATAAGTACCTATTAAACGGGGATTTCGATCAGAAATTCGCAAATGCTCTGGGTTATTTTGATTTTGCCGCATGAATCAATCTTTGATTTTGACCATTTTTGTTTTACAGGCCTTATGCAAACTAATGAAGGGGAGCTCGATGGATCGGAGGATTGCTGCGAGCCCCTTCAAGACGATGTTCCGCGATCAAGCAAAGAAATCCCCGAGCAGGAGAGGTTCCTTCCAATTGGTTAGTTCAGGGACCACACAATGGGAAGGAAGGGCGGAATTCTCACCCAAACCAGTGAAAAATCAATTAAATCAGAGAATGAAAAAACAAAATAGGGTCAAACAAAAAAAGTACAATTTTCACAAGCAAAAAAAACCCTTAAATCTTCATTCGAATCCAGTGGCGCTTTGAAATTGAAACATTTTTGCAAATCAGAATTCCCCCTCTCTCACAATTGCTTTTATGTCCCTATCAATTGAATCGTCAAATTTACATTTTATGACAGCAAACATATCGCGGATTATGAAACGAGTATTACCACCCGAAGCAAAGCTGTCCAAGGAGGCAAAAGAATGTGTCCAGGAGTGCATTACGGAGTTCATCCTGGTGGGCAATTTGCCCATCATAAATTTTGGGGGTCAGGTCCCAAGATCCCAGGACCGAAGATCCCAAAAACCTCCCTTCATTCAAAAACTTTTTTTTTAAACATTGCTAGGCCAAAACTATAAAAAGCAGAAAGGTGTAGAATTTTAAGACCCCGCCTTTGGCCTTTTTAGTTTTTCGAATTTCCCTGAAAATTTTTGAAATTTCCAAAATTATCGATTTTTTGCATTTTTTTCGGAAATTTCAAAATTTTCAGGGAAATTCAAAAAACCAAAAAGGCCAAAGGTGGGGTCTTAAAATTCTACACCTTTCTGCTTTTTATAGTTTTTGCCTAGCAAAGTTTAAAAAAAAGTTTTTGAATGAAGGGAAGTTTTTGGGATCTTCGGTCCTAGTCCTGGGATCTTGGGACCTGTAGCCAAATTTTGATCATTTGAATGATTTTTTAGTTTATCACTTCGGAAGCTAGCGAAAGATGCGCAATAGTGAGTTTCATAAAATTGAAAAAAAGTTAAATCAAAACTTAGGAAAAGAGAAAAACAATCAGTGGCGAGGATTTGTTGTTGGCATTCAGCACATTGGGATTCGACGAGTACTTGGAGCCACTCGAGGAGTTTTTGAAGAAGTACAGAGAAGGTGAGATCGATCTCATCATCATAGCAAATTCTGATTTTTTAAATATTTTTTAGCCAACAAATTGCAAAGCACCCAGATGACCACTTCAATCATCAACATGAACAATCCGGGCAGTGAGGATCCTGAGGGCGCCGAAGGGGGCAGTGCTGTGATCTATTTGGTAACAATTTACCATTTCAAGAGACCCAATTTATTGGAATTTGAACACTTTAGCAAGAGCAACAATTGGTCACCACCTCCAATGCACAGCCCCAACAAGTGTTTTACGATGCGGCCAACGGCCAATACTTGATCCCGGTCCAAGATGGCAGCGGCGGCACATCGCTGTGGCAAATTGTTGCCGCTAATGGGAACAATCCGGAGGAACAAGACAACAATCCAGGATGAGAAGATGGACAAATCCCCAATTTGTATATTAAAGCATTCCAATGTTTGACGATAAATTGATGTAAAACCAGAAACCTTTATAGTAACTGTTGGATTCTATCCAAAATTATTTTTGAATACCCAAATGATGAAATTTAATTAATATCAATTGGTTACCGAATTAGGAAAAAACAACGTGAGAATCAATGGGTCAATTAAGAATTATTAATTAAAAGGGTATTTAGGTAAGAATGGGTTAAGATTAGAAATTACAATTAAAATTAAGATGGGGGATATTAAGCGGCATTTTCCCACAACCATCATCCATTCACATCATCTTCTCGTTGCATACCCCGGTGATATTCTTGTTCGAATCGCGGAAAGCGGTGTTGGTTGACCAGTCGGAATTGGTTGTCTTGGATGCGGTGGTGCCACGGTGTTGTAGTGCATGGGTGGCCTCGGTGCAATCCCGGAATGGGTCGGAATCGGTTTGCTGAAACAAATAATTAAATTATTAGATGTTATTTGGGTGGTATTCTCAATTTCAAAAAACGCGATTGATCACGAAAATGTTCTTAATCACGAAAAGTTAACACGACGCGTACACGGTTTCATTTGGAATTTTGCGAGTTTTAACTGGGAAATGGAAATTTTCACGAAGGAGCTTTCACCACACCACAAATATATTACGCACAATGCCGGAGATGAGGAGGAGGAATAAGCATGGGGAAGTTGTGGATTTGATGAGAAAGATGCGGAATAATTGGGCGGCGGAAAAGTGTTGTTAGTAGCAATGGTGGAGGTGGCTGTTGCACTGGCAAAATAGCCACCCTTTTCGGGAACAATGGGAGTTCTGGTTATGATGGGCCCGACTTGGCCTTGAGTCCGAATGTGTTGGGTCAGATCCACCCTGATGATGGAAGGGTTCGGATCCGGAAGGGGCGATGGTTGTTGCAGGACAGGGGGTGCTGCAGGATAGGAAGGTGGCAGATTAACAGCAGGAATGCTAGTGGAAGTTGCAGCAGGAGGGGCGGAATTGTTGAGACGCAACTCCTTGTTCAACTGTTCCCGGTAAAAGAAGTAGCGAGTGCGCGAGTCCAGGTACTGCTCGTAAAGGGTGCGCAACTCTCTTAACGATTTTTTTTAAATGTAAATTATTTAAAAGATTAAGAATGATTACGGATTCTGTGGGCATGGCAACTCCGGATCGGACTCACTCCCTCTTCCCTCTCCTTCGACCTTATACCCCCAGCATTGGGTTTTCGCTGGCGGTTGAATTGGCAATGAATTATTCTCGAGCACCATCGGTTTGGGTTTCTTTGGCACTGATTCTTCATACGAAGTGTCCCTAAAATCTCGGGAATTTTTAGGATCATTTTAAGGGAAAATACATTTCTCTTTTCCGTCTATTTGGATTTCTCGGACATTGTGATGTTTTGTGTTCCTCTGCGCCGCAAGTGAAACTTCAATTTGATAATTTATTTTATTAAATGAAAAATCGACAAGGATTTTCCCTTACCATTTATCGCCCATTCCTAAAGTTTTAAAATATTTATTATTATTTTTATTTCTTTTATGGACCGGGCTGTTTCCTCAGATGGGATGTTGACCGTTCGACGTGGATTTCCTTCCCGGACAATGTGTGTTTGTTGAACTTTTCAATCGCAACATCCGCATCCTTTTCCGTGTTGACGTGCTAAACATCTTTTTTACTAAATTCACCAATCCCAGTATGATGGACCACAAAAGCGTAATTCTTAAGGACATCGCATTCCTGAATTCGCACAAATTTCCCAAACATGGCCCGCAAGCGATCCGCATCTGAAGTTGGAAAATGAAAAATTCAAAGTCAAAATGATGGTTCTTGAGGAACATTTCAGAATGGTTCACTTTGGATTTTTTTGAGAGTAATAATGATAAAAAAATGAACATTTTCAAACAAGTGCCAATAAGCCAGGAAAAGTGCCAAAGGGGCATTCCTGGAGTAAAAAGTTATATGAATAATTGACAAGTTTTGTAAAGTAATTTTTACGAAGGTGGAGGTGTTTTCGTGACAGGGTCCGAAGGGGCAACCAGAGAAATTTTCCGAGAATTTGGCCCTTTTCTTAGGATTTTTTTCGTTTTTTCTCCCCATTCCCTTTATTATCCCTCTGAAAATTTAGCCCAGACCCCTTCCCCCACTTGCTATGCCCTTGGTGGTGGGTGCCCAAAGCCTTTGACTTACCCACACCTTCAGGCAAATTTCCGACGAACAGTTTAACCATTTTCTAATCAAAAATTTTACAAATTAAAATTGCTTTATATTTTAAATGTTAAAATAAAGAAATAGTAAATGAACATCAGAATGTATAAGAAAAAAAGATTTCTTTGCCTCCTTTTTTTCCCAATAAAAATGAATAAAATGGTCAAACGATGGACAAAATTCCATGCAAAACTGTTGAATTTCTTTCTATCGTCTGCACATCAGTTTCGTATTATGTTAGTGATCGCATCATCCAATCCATTAAGTCAATTCTCGTTGGATGTCGGCGCCGCTATTCCGGCATTGAAACGCGACTTTTCCTTCATCAAGTAACTCGCTACAAACTCAATTGGGTCCACCGGCCTTTCCTTTGCAAGTGCTGTAAAATGAAAAAAGGAAAGAAATATTTTAGGAAGTAAAAAATGATAATTAATGTATGACAACCGCTGAGAGCCTGGAGTAAAATTGGGACAATGGTGACATCCAGGTACTGACGGGTGGAAAGGCTTTTCAGCGCGGCTTGCCCCTTGTCCTCCTGTTAAACACACGAAAATTAAAAATTCATGGAATTTCAGGAACTTGTGAAGTTTATGGGTGGGTTTTTTGTGCCAGTTCAATCAAAAATTTGTATTCTTTTTGTGTGCAATGTAAATATTGCAAAGACAACTACTCTGAGCATGAAGTTTATGGAGCTAAAAACGGTATTTTGTTGGTTCCAGCTTCCAGGGAAGTCCAGGATTTTGCCACAGGGAGAGGACAGGAGAAAAACTCCCAATGTTCAAAAATCCCCTACCCTTCCTGGATACGGGCTTGGTTGGTTCTTGAAATACATTTTTATTGATTTTTTGGTTAGTTGGTGGAGAGGGGAGGCCCTCTTTCCACCTGCCGAGTTGCGGCACTCAACGACGAATAAAAAACCCAAACATCAAACAAATTACAATAAATTATCAAATACCATACAATGGGTTTTTTGGAAGCCCCTGGCGCCTCCTGTTGAGTTTGTTGGACATCGGAGATGCTTGTGGTGGACACATTTGTCAGTTGGGAGTCCGTGCCCGCCGCCTCTTCGCTTTTCACTTTGCTCTCTTCGCCAAGTCCGCCGCCGGCGGGGCCATCGTTGTTCCCGCTCTCCTCCGCCGGTTGTCTGTTTGCCGCTGCTGACGTGTCCATTCTTTCCACTTGCTGAGTTTCGGCATTCGACGACGAATGTGCTCCAGCGGCAGGCAGGATTGATGACTCGTTTTGTGGTTCCGTCATTCCAAGTAATGAATAGAGGAAAATTGGAACAAATAAAGGCACCCTTAAATTAAGCAAGAAAAGATCGTATAGAATATAGAATTAAAATATCTCTCTATAGAAATGGACTTTTCTATGATCTTTTGAAGCGAATTCCTTCTTGTAAAATAGTACAGAAAAAAAGTGGATGGTTGGAAGGAAAAAGAAACAAACAACAATCATTTAACATGGCATGTTTACGCGTCATAAAATCATAGAGGCGAAAAAAGATTTTGATTTCTACAGGATTTTTACGCCGATTTTACTAGTATATGAATTTTAAAAAATTTAGGATTTTAATTATGCATGCAGTAATGGTTAAATTGATCGTTATCTTTGCGTTATGCATTAGGCATAGCTAAGGTATAATCAGCGTAAAAATCCCATTGAATTCCAAACTTTTTTTAGCTTCTCGATTTTATGAAGAGGAAATTTTGTATTTTTGAAATTTTCGAAAAAAATGCAAAAAAATCGATATTTTTAAAAATTTCAAAAATTTCCAAGGAAATTCGAAAAACTAAAAAGGCCAACAGTGGGGCCTTAAAATTCTACACCTTTCAGCTTTTTATAGTTTTGGCCTAGCAATGTTTAAAAAGTTTTTGAATGAAGGGAATTTTTGGGATCTTCGGTCCTGGGATCTTGGGACCTGTAGCCGAATCAATTCATCCCAGATCCCGGTTTTTTACCTCGCTGCCTCGCTCGCTCACGCCAAGCTCACTTATGATAGAATGCCAATCAATAATATTTTCAAAAACAAAAGCAAATGACTTTCGAATTACGGTGGGGGTCGTTTCATGCCGGTAGCCGGTACGTTTCATTGCCAAGGCTTGTAACTTTGTTCAAACAAAACCTAGATAAACAGGTTTGGCGTCAAAAGACAGAGCATTAATTTGGCTATAATACAAGTCTAAGCTCATCCGAATTGGCCCACTGCAAAAAAAAAGTTATGGCCAAAATACCGTCAATTTGGCCAAAATTTGAAAAAATAGCGATATTTTGGCCATAACTTTTTTGCAGTGGGCCAATCCGGATGGGTTTAGACTTGTTTTCTAGCTATATTAATGCTCTATCTTTTGACATCAAGCCCGTTTCTCTAGGTTTGGTTTGAACAAAGTTACAAGCCTTGGCAATGAAACGTACCGGCAATGAAACGACCCAGTCCGTTTCGAATTAACATGAATCCTACCACACATGTACCAAATTGGGTAATGCAATATTATGCTCCTCCTTGTTGAGTAAAATGAAATTGTGAATCCATTAACATATATTTTATAAATAGTACGACATATTATACAACCTACACATATACATAGGTACAATACAACAATACGGTACAATACAATACAAGATCACCAACAACCAGGATTGGGAGAGGGAGAAGCAATATTACAATAATCGACAACAGCAACACTTCCTGGGCCAATTTACACAATACAATATGCGGTTGGGACTGCATTTTCTGATCGGATCCCCCACTCATCTCGTGATCGATTCATTCGTATCCGGAACCGTGATGCCCTTGCTGGAACGTGCGCCGGACCTTCCCATCGGGGGCCCCTTGCTCTTGGTCGGCTTCGTTGACCCTGTGTGGCGATTCTTGCTGGATTTATTCCGGGACACTGTGGGCTTCATGGACTGCCTGGACCGGGACTTGGACACCCTTGAAATGTGCTTGGACTTTGTCTTTCCGTGCCCTTTCGATTTCGAGAAGATGCTGCTCCACTGTGTGATACTGTCAATCATACTGCTCTTCTTGCTCTTGTGCGTCTTGGAGGCGGAATGAAACTTGGATTGTTCCGGCAAGCCCGCTTCCATGGAGCGCTCATGTTTGCGGGCCGGCTTGTGAATTTCACTGATGTTTTTGGTGCGGTTCCAATCATGACGACTGAAGTTGTTCCTTTTCGCGGCCTTCAACTTTTTCAATTCCTCTATCTGTTTGCGACGCCACATAAATGTGTAGATGGCCAGCCCAATCAAGGCAAAGAGAAGCCTGCAAAGAATGAATATGACTATGGAAAACAAGGGAGCTTAATGTAATGGGGAGAAAGTAAAACCCACAAAAAGGCCAGAATGAACATCACCAGGAAGGGCGAGGAGCCGAACAGACATTCGCCGGCGGACGCAGGCGCAGATTCCGAATCCGAAGATGAAGTTTCCGAAGGGAGAGTTTCCGAAGAGGGAATTGACTGGCCCGTGCACTCCTTGATTGTCTCCGTTCCGGTTTCGTCGTCGCCCAAATCCGCCTTTTTGACCAGCAAACGATACCCTTTGGACTAAATATTTGACAGCACAAATCAGATCTTGTTCATTGTCACCCCGTAACCACAACCAACTCACAAATCGCGCCCTCCATTTGCAAGTAAAGTTCTTATATCCTTCTTCTGCCCAGATGTCACCAATTGTGTAGTAGAATTTGTCAAGTCCTTTGACGTTTCTAACAAAATTCTTCCAGTTGGTACATTCCATCCGAATAATTTTTTTGCCACGATTCTCATCAGGCACTCCTCTCGACTTACAGTTGGGATGAGATGCGCTTTTGATGGCTGTAAAATGATAAATTACAAACAACCGACAAATCATAATGCCAATGACTCACTTTCGTAGTGCTCTGGTCGGCATTTATTTGGTTCATCCAAGATGTATTCGAATTTCAGCTCGCTGTTGTCGGTTGTTAGGGCTTCAAAGTCTGTGCGCGGTGTTACAGAATCTGGCTTGGGCTTGAATCCGACCCTGAACAAGAATGTGTTCATCAGCAAATTTCACAAACGCACCCAGACATCCGCCGACTCACCTTCCGCCGTCCATGTGCATGACATTGTCAAGCATCGTGTCAGCCACCTTCTTTGCATCCAACTTCACACAGCGATAGTCCTTGTCCAGCTCCTGGAATGTGCCTGGGTACGCACTCGCGGCGGGGCAGCAACACAGCAGCAGAAGAGCGGCGACGAACAGCAGCAGCGACATTGGACGACGAACAGAGCGGAAGTTTGCTGAACAGGGAGACACCTCGGAGACGAGGAGCACTGGCCAGAGACGGCGAAGCACAGAGCAGAGCATGGACGACGAAGCGAAGCGGCAATTACGGTAGCCAGAAGAAGACGAAGAGTGAAGTGGAGCAGGAATGATGAGAATTGTAGAAGGATGGAATGAATGGAGTCGGGGTGGTGTGTGGGTTCAGAGAGCGACCCTTTTATACGGTGGGATGGTGATCGAAAGATTTTGGTATTCATCACGGATGCTCTAAAATCGAATATATTTCATACGCAAAATATTTCATACCATAAAAATTGGGCGCCGATTGAATTGCTTTGAACCCTCGATCTTTCGAAGCGAATCTTTCACTGAAGTGACAGAGAATAAATATACCTAAAACGGAAAAAATACACAG
This sequence comes from Rotylenchulus reniformis, assembly GCA_001026735.1. Classification (NCBI taxonomy): domain Eukaryota; kingdom Metazoa; phylum Nematoda; class Chromadorea; order Rhabditida; family Hoplolaimidae; genus Rotylenchulus; species Rotylenchulus reniformis. The sequence goes on along the minus strand of LDKF01000097.1, from coordinate 129,223 downwards.
TGAAAAGATGCAAAGAGAACGTTCATAAAGGAACTCATCTTTTTTTTCATCTTCATAAAATCGAAAAGCCAACAATAAATTTCTAATTCAATGGAATTTTTATGCTGATTATATATAGACTTCTTGGCGCTAGTGTAAAGACGGACCATCTTGAAAACCCATGAACAGGGGGGAACCCTTTTAGGCAAAAATGAAAAAAAATTTTTTTGTTTTTTTTCAACTCTTTTGCTCAAAAAAAAGATAAAAAAGCCAAAAAAATGCAAAAAAAAAGTTTTTGGTTTTCAAATGAACCCTGTTAAATTTTGGGTTTTCAAGATGGTCTGTCTTTACACTAGCGCCGACTTCTTTCCTTTTGCCATCCATTTTTTTTTGTTAACATCATCATTTTTTAAGCCATCGAAATTTTTTTTAACCCTGAAATGATTTTTTAACCCTCAACGTTTGAAAAAAATTAAGTGAAAACCATTGAAACGAAAATCGAATACAGAACAACCAGCAACTATTGCTTGGTCGCCAGAGCGAGATCAATTTGCAAAATTTTTTTAGTCGAGCGAAAACTTTGAAACGAAAAGTACAGTTTGGGTTATAAAATTAAAATAGTCTCTCGATAGAAATGGACTTTTCTAGGATCTTTTGAAGCGAATTCCTTCTTGCAAAATAGCACATAAAACGTGGATAAATCGAGGGAAAAGAAATAAACAGCAATAGTTTAACATGGAATGTTTACGCGTCATAAAATCCTAGCGCCGAAAATAAAAATTGATTTCTACAGGATATTTACACCGATTTTAACTTGGAAACAAAACAGAGAAATATGGGCGCTAGTTTAAAGACGGCCTATCTTGAAAACCCAAAAATTTAACAGGGGGGACCCTGTTTATTTGAAAACCAAAAAATTTTTTTTGCATTTTTTTGGCTTTTTTAACTATTTTTTGAGCAAAAGAGTTGAAAAATACAAAAATTTTTTTTTCATTTTTGCCTAAAAGGGGGGACCCTTTTAGTGGGTTTTCAAGATAGGCCGTCTTTAAACTAGCGCCGAAATATGCTTGGTGTGGAAAAATAGAGAAAATTATTAGCTACAAAATGAGACTAAGCCCATCCGAATTGGCCTAGTCTAAAAAAAGTTATGGCCAAAACAATCACTCGTGCGAGCATTTTTTGTAAATTGGCCGATACGAATGATTGTTTTGGCTATAACTTTTTTTAGACTTGGCCAATTCGGGTGGGCTTAGGTTCATTTTGTAGCTAATAATTTTCTCTATTTTTCCATACCAAGCATATTTCTCTAGGTTTCGTTTGAACCAAGTTATAACCCGAACAATGCTTTTCGTTTCAAAGTTTTCGCTCGACCAAAAAAATTTTACAAATTGATCTCGCTCTGGCGACCGCAGAATAACGGACCAGGACATTAGAGGGCACTTTTTCGGTTTGTGTCGTTGTGTCCACAATTTGACCCCCAAATTTTTTGTGGAAAAAATTTATTGAAAAAGTGACTTTCCAGCGGTTATTTTTGATGCTGAATCCGATAAAATTTCTAGTTAAAAATTAATAATCTTTCAGCACTCACCTATTGAACCGTCTAGCTACCAGTACTATGAGCCGGTTAAATACATTTTGCATTTTCTCTAAAGTTTTTTGACGTCAGATTCGGATTCAGCGTCAAAAACTGACCCTAGGATGTGATATTGGAACAAAAAAATTTTTGACGTCAAAATTTCTGGACGTCAAAAAGTGACGTCAGATGACGCAGGACGTCAAAATGGACGTCAGAATCGGAATTAGCGTCAAAAACTGGCCCTAGAATGTGATTACCAGCCATTTTTGGATCATCGATTTTTTTCAAAAAAAAAAGGGGGGGGG
>LDKF01000097.1:107836-127263 GCA_001026735.1 Rotylenchulus reniformis | reverse complement strand
CCCCCCCCCTTTTAGTGGGTTTTCAAAACTGACCGTCTTTTAACTAGCGCCATTTTGTGCTCTATCTTTTCATATCAAGAGCTTTTTGCTAAGTTCCTTCTAAGCTAAGTTATTGCGCTTGGCGCTCTAGTGTCCCGGCGCTCTAATGTCCCCTACCGAGCAACTAAACCCCCGGTAAAGGGCGGAATTGGCTACAACTCCCTAGAACCCAGCTCGTTAGAACCCAACGAACGAAAACTTTTTTTGAGGCTAGCTAGGCCAAAAACATAATAAGCAAATATATGCAGAATTTTATGCTCTATCTTTTAGCATTTTTAGTTTTTCAAATTTCCGCGAAAAATTTTGAAATTTTTCAAAATTTTCGAAAAATGCGAAAAATCGGTGTTTTTCGAAAAAATTTCAAAATTTTTCGCGGAAATTTGAAAAATTAAAAATGCTAAAAGATAGAGCTTAAAATTCTGCATATACATATTTGCTTATTATGTTTTTGGCCTAGCTAGCCTCAAAAAAAAGTTTTCGTTCGTTGGGTTCTAACGAGCTTGGGTTCTAGGGAGCTGACCCCGCGGAATTCGGTCTTTCGTGAATCTGCTATTCTGTAAGACTGAAATATGTCCATGCCAGACTGAGTTGAAAAAGAAAAGTTATCGAAACGAATACTTAGAGACGAGGGATAACGGAAACGGTGTAGTATTTTGAGGAAAAGATCGAAAGAAAATGTGAGAGATAAGGGAATTTTTAGTTTTGGAAATTTTTCTAACATTAGTCAAAGGCTCTCACTCTGCCATTTTTCTGTTTTTATTTTAGTAATTTTAATTTTTATAACATTTTACATTACAATACAATTCATTTCCACAGGTTTTTTTCCAAACTCATTCTTCCATTGATCAAGGAATCCAGCCAATGTTTTATATTTAATTACTAATAATTAATACATAGAAAAATGGATTCTATTTTGTATTCTGTGGCTTCGGCGACTGATATCACGGATCAATTTATTGACGGATGCAAAGGTGAATAGGAATGATAGAAACATTTTCAATTTAAATTTCATTTTTATAGAACTTAATGAACTTGAATATGCCACGGACACACATTTTAAACTTTCCGATGCGATGAGTGCCATAGGTTTTTGAAAACAATGCAATTCTCTTAATTACTATGCCAATTAAGAATTGATGGAGCCTAAAATGGACTCTGGCATGAAATTCATCGAGAAAAGAGTAGACATTTTTAAAGAAAATGCGAAGGTAAAAACAATAAAAAATAAATAGTCAAAATAATTTTTTGCACAGACTCTGCTAACCGAACTTGAATTGAATGATATAATCGCAATTTTCGATGCTTCTTACTCGATGCTGGCATCCTGGCTAAATGCCCAACCGCCAGACCATTCGGCAATTCCCTCTACAATAATTGTGTTTATTGTGTTCCCTTATTTTCAGATCCTAACCAACCTATGTTTGTTTGTGCCTTCCAACACATTGAAATGTTCGCCCTATGTGCATGCGCTTACCTGTTCATTCTCACATCTCTTCGATCTGTTCAAGCTTTATATCCTGACTGCATCCGTGGCAAACGAGGTTGTCGGGTCGGGATTGCATCGAATTACGATTGATTATTTTTAGGAGGATATATCCATGGGAGTGAACACAACACAAAGCAAATTTACAGACGCATACATTGGGGAACTTTTGAGGGATTCCATTAATCGCCTTGATCAAACATCGAAAACCAAAGTAAACTTCAGCAAATCGATTGTTTTTTATGATTTCCACTTGTTTTAGAGTAATAATCAAGAAATTGATGCGCTACGTTGCCGTTTTGAGTTTTTGTTAGAACTTTTCGACTTATGCAAAACTCTGTTGCCATCAATCGAGTCGATGACAACCAATTCCAGCGACTATCCAAGATTCATTCCGGATTTTAAAAAGTGGAAATATTCCTCTCTTTCGACAAATAATTTAAAAATTTAGTTCCAATTTGTGTATATTACGTTGTTTGCAGTTAAACAAAAAGATTTTGAACACAATTCATGTCGGTGCTCAGCCTGCCGATGGAATTGATGCGGAATTCTCCTGGCTCCCCGTTTTCGACAACAATGCTCACTTGTACCTCTCACAGTCCAGCTTTCCTCGCACGCCCAAAATTATGTCAAGGATGGACACATGCAGATACTTCGGACAATTGCTGGAGAAAGTTTTGCACATCATTACCAAATCCCACAAATTATTCAACAGCATCGAAGCAATTATTGTAAGGAAAAACGGGAGAAATAAAGGGCCGGTTTTTCTTATTTAGCATGAAATTTTTTCTTAATTTATCGAAGCGATTGTTTTAAAATTTCCATGATAAATGTAGCATTTCCTTATTCTCTTTCTCTGTTCTCATATGACACAGACAGAGAGAAATTATTATGGCGTAAATACAGCATTTGAATTTCCTGCAGAGAATGTGAAAACGCTATTCTCTTTCTCTGATTCAACCATATTTGTACATAATCCTTGAGTTATTTCGCTTTGATAAATTAATAAAAATCTTTAATGCTAAATACGAAAAATTTCTCCTTTAATATTTAGGACGATTTTTGATTTAGAAATTGCTGCAAGAGATTGCCGAAGATGACAACAGTTGCATTCTCATACGTTCAATTGCACAACTTATTGTTTGTATAATAATTCAGAATTTAATGAATAGAAGAAATCCTTTAGGTTATGCCCAACGACCAATGCATTTGTGGCGTAGTTCCACTCGCCGACATCGTGTTAACCTCGATACATCGTTCCAACAAGATGAACGGCACAATTGAAGAGTAATTCAAGTCTAAAGCCAACTATGATGCAGTTGAATTTAGATTCTTGCAAATTGACAAATTAATGCAAGATGGTCAAATTCTGGATAATTTTCTTCTTCTTACCGTACGAACCTTTGTGGGTATTTTCCAAACATTGGGTCATAATTTGGCGAAGCAAAGAGAAAAATTTTTGCGGACAAATTTTGAGGATCTGGGAGCCTTAATTTTGGAGGTTATTTGGAATTAGAAAATCACTATACGACTGAAATTTGCATTAAGGTCAACAATTTATCGAAAATAGAACCGGCGCAGTTAAACACAAAGGATACAAATGAAACAAACAATCATTTGCCAAATCTTCAGCAGCTTTTCTCAAACTATTTATTGCACACGATTTTGGATCTGCTATACTACCATTTTTCGTTGGGATTTCGAATGCGCCTTTTTCAACCCTATGAATTTCATTATATATATTGGTGGGTTTAATAATGATTCTTATATTTTTTTAATATAAAATCAAAATTTTAAAGGTATTTCGGAGATTGTGTCGTGAGAAACCTTTGCAGTATGGCTGAGCGGGAATGCAACGCATTAATCCTGGATTTTAGCAAAAGTAAATTATCCCAAAAACTCAATTAATTTCAATATTAATTTGTAAAATTTTTAGACGCGATTCATTCACAAAAGAAAATTTCGGGGAAAAAGCAACAGCAAAAAACCAAACTGGACAACGAATTCCGTCGGGCACTTGCAATTATAAAAATGAAATCACAATCTTGCAGGTTAGTCAGAATCTGGTTTACCAATTTTTACACTTGATCCCTTATTGAATCAGAATTGAGGCTGTGATGTCCCAAGCAATGTGCAAATTGTGTTTGGGATTGATCATTTCACAACGGATGGCCATTCCAGCCCAGGAACATCTTCGATACGCAAAACGCGTTGAACACTTTTCCACTTTGCCCATGTCATTGTTCTACACCTACGATGAATATTTGCACGAATCAAGGCACACAAAAGAATATTCTCCGAATTTATTTTTAAAAATTCAGGATTTTGGAACTACAAAATTTTTCGGATCAGGAATGTTTTGCGAGTGCTGCGGAATTGTTTGGCAAGGTTGTGACACTCGTGAAAAACACGGAACTGAAGGAGGACGATCGCACATCGGCCTCTCTGACCGCTCTTCAACAAGTTGCAAAGCAGAACATGGTGGTGGCCAAGTTAATGTCAACAAAAACTTTGGAGGTCTTATCATATCAATTAAGTTTAATAACACTTACAATTTATGCCCATTTTCCAGAAGCGTCTTTCCTTCGAGTTTTGCTCTGATTATCAGCTCAATTTTCCGATTATCAAACTATTATGAACGGGATCCTTCATAAACTTGTATCTTCAGCAGAAAAAGACGGGTGATAAGAGATTTTATCAAATAATTGGTTAATATTCTTTGTAAATTTATCTCAATTTGCTATTATGTGCCTTAAATTCTCAAATAAATGGACATTGTTTATTATGGTGACAATTTTTTGATCAAATACTAGTTTATAAAATATGCTCAATAGCCAAATATTTATTCCTTTATTTGCTTTTTTATTTTGCACTAATTTTGAACTAATAAGAAATTTATTGTTATAATAAATGGAATCCCACAGCGATATCATTCTTGACAAGAATGGGATGGATGGGAAATTAGTTGCTGACGAGTTCGGTGGTGTCCCAATGGTGTCGTCGAGCTTATCAGAGACGCAATCCGGTGAAGATTCCAGCGCCAATTTACAGCATCTTGATGGTATTTATCCATGGAATTTATTTATAAACATGTCCTGCTCTTCCAGAAATTGATGACGAAGAAAAGGCGGAACAGTTGTTCATCGAGAAACTGCGCCAATGTTCCGTCACATTTGACTTTGCCGTTGATCCCTTATCAGATCTGAAACACAAGGAGGTGGGTTTAGGTTTTTGGTCGGGCCATTAATGTGTTTTACATCCTTCAAGGCCAAAAGGTTGGCGTTGAATGAGTGCATTGATCACATAACCATGAAGAGGGGCGTCGTCACTCCCCGGGTCTATGAACCAATCTTCGAAATGGTCCCTAATTTTTAACACATCGCTTGGCATTATGCTCATTTTTCCCCCTTTTTAAGTTTTCTGAAAATGTCTTTCGTGTCCTTTCGCCTCCTTCGCATCCCTCGGGAACTGAATATGATCCGGATGAGGTAATATTGATATTTGGTGAACTTTTTCAAATTTCATATTGTGCAGGACGATCCCCTGCTCGAGCCGGCTTGGCCTCATCTGCAACTTGTCTATGATTTATTTTTGCGCTTCATTGAATGTCCTGATTTCGATGTTCGACTCGCAAAGGATTTTTTGAGTCATAAATTTGTCATGAACGTGAGTTAATTTGGGTTCTTTTTAATTATCCGAACTTTTAAGCTTTTGAATCTGTTCGATAGTGAGGATCCCAGGGAAAGGGTTGGTTCTGGATTTTTTTTTGTTTTATTCGGGTTGTAAAATGGATGTTTTTCAGGATTTCCTAAAGACCATAAGTCACAGAATTTACGGAAAATTTGTTAGCAATCGTTCATTCATCCGCAAGCAAATCAACGACATCTTTTACACATTCATCTACGAGACGGAAAGGCACAATGGGATTGCCGAACTGCTTGAAGTTTTAGGGAGCATCATCAACGGTCCTAAAATCAATGGCGTAGCCAGGAAAAAATTTCGGGAGGGGCTAAACTGAGGCATCACTGGCGAGCAAAAAAACGAGTTTCGGGGTTTTAGGTCTTTTTCTTAACCAGGAAAAAATTTCGGGAGGGGCTAAACTGAGGCATCACTGGCGAGCAAAAAAACGAATTTCGGGGTTTTAGGTCTTTTTCTTAACCAGGAAAAAATTTCGGGAGGGGCTAACTGAGGCATCACTGGCGAGCAAAAAAACGAATTTCGGGGTTTTAGGTCTTTTTCTTAACCAGGAAAAAATTTTGGGAGGGGCTAAACTGAGGCATCACTGGCGAGCAAAAAAAAAACGAATTTCGGGGTTTTAGGTCTTTTTCTTATCAGGAAAATCGGACAATTTTTTGCCTAGAAAAAGAAGAAAAATTTATGGGGTGACCGGCGGTCCCGACAGGGGCCGCCGGAGAAAAATTTGAAATTTTGACTCATCTTGGTACGCCAAAATTTTGAGAATTTGGTTCTTTTCTTACGAATTTTTTTCCTCATCCCTCTCCCATCTGACAAAATTTTTATTTTTTGATTTCGGGAGGGGCTAAAGCCCCCTCAGCCCCCCCCCCCTCTGGCTACGCCCTTGCCTAAAATTATATATTAAAAATGTAATTTAAACGAGAAATTTAGGATTTGCAATACCACTCAAGGAAGAACACAAGACGTATACATTCAAATTTATTTTTTTTAAACATTTTTTCAATTTAGCTTTTTGATGCGGGTCCTTTTGCCACTGCATAAAGTGAACTTATGCGCATATTTTTTAACCTCGCAAATAATTGTGTCATTTTAGACCAAATTCCTGAATGCCTACCATCCCCAATTGGCCTATTGTGTGGTCCAGTTCATTGACAAGGATTCCGCCCTAACTGTCCCGGTTGTGCTGGCATTGCTCAAATATTGGCCCAAGGTCCATAGTCCCAAAGAAGTAAATCCAAAGAAATAATGTAAATTTAATTTTGGAAAATTGTGCAAAATTAGGTGATGTTTCTGAATGAGCTTGAGGAAATCCTGGATGTTATTGATCCAATCGAGGTGATTTCTTAATTTATTAATTGGTCAAAATTATGTTTTTAGTTCAAAAAAGTCATGGTACCCTTGTTCTACCAATTGTCCAGATGTGTCTCGTCACCTCACTTCCAAGTCCTAACTTTTCAACTGTCATGTTTCGATCTTTATACATTTCAATCAGGTGGCTGAAAGAGCATTGTATTTCTGGAACAACGAATGTATTCTGGCGCTCATCAGGTCCGCTTATCAAAAAATAATTATTATTATTCTAAATTTGCCATTTTCAGTGAAAATGTGCAGACCATTTTGCCGATTATGTTCCCGTCGCTTTACAAAAACTCCAGGAATCATTGGAACAAGTTTGAAATCTTTGGGTTCCAGTAATTTTTTTATCAATTAAGGACAATCCACGGGCTGATCTACAATGTCATCGATTTTGTTGGAAAAATAAATTTCACTTTATGAATTTAGGCACTAAAGCTGTTCATGGAGGAGAATCAGAAACTGTTTGACATGTGTGTGCAGAACTACAACAAGCAGAAGGAGCAGGAGCAGACGGAGTTGGAGGGCAAGCAGAAGAGGTGGGAGGAGCTGGAGAGGGCGGCCATGGCCAATGCGCGGGAAATTCTGCGAGAAGGGGCAGATGACGGAGGGGGAGGAGATGCCAGATTATCATAGGAATAGCAAAAATTGTGGACTTATCATTGGTGTTGTAAATGCGAGTTTCGGAGTGCAATTGATCAGATCTGAATCTGACCCGATCCCCCTTTTGTTGTGTTGTGTTTTTCTTGGTAACCTTTTCAATTTTTCCTTTTGTCCCACCATCGCCATCATAGCACCGATTACCGTTGGTCTTTGTCTTTCATATCACATCTCCTTGCAAATAATATTAATAATTTCATTTCCTTGTCCACCGATTCCTCATGTTTCCACTGCGATAATAAAGTGCATTTTTGCATTATTTTTTCGATTTTTTATGTTTAAAATTAAAATTTGCGTGCTATTGGTAGGACATACAAATGCACCATCTGCCATCCCATCTGCTGCCATTTTGCACCCATTGGTCGCTGATCAGGCGGAGATGTGCAAGAAGAGGTTGGTTACCTCGTTCGTTTTGGACTTTCCGAAGTGGTAAGGGCGAGTATATTTTGTTGATCAGGGGTTTGCCACCATATTTTCGAGAAATACGCTTTTTAAGGAAAATTTTAAACGGATTTGGGTTGACAAAATTGGCCATTTTTCGCTCGTTCCAGTGATTTCTTCCCTTCGTTCCTACCGACTCGGCAGAGATGTGTTCGGCCACTCATCCGCCGCGTGTCCAACCGCCAAATTCGACGAGCAAACGGAAAAGGGTGGGGAACACGGCGAATCGCGACATGATGAACCTACAAAAAATCTCCAAAAACCTTTCAGATTTGCTGCGCCAGGGGGTCGACCAACGCAGTGTGAAGGCATTGGTCAACGCATTTCGCCGTTTTGGTTATTTGCAGGCGAATTTGGACCCTTTGGGGCTGACACCGCCGGAAATGTAAAATATTAGACAAGAGATTGGGAATTTTTGAAAACCGAATATTTGAACCTAAACTTGGCATTTCTGAATTCTATCCGTATTGGATTTTCTGGACAAGAAATACAGGAATCTATGAAATCTGGGTTGGCCTTAAAGAACAAGAAAATCCAGGCTGGAGAGAGATATTTTTGGAGAAATTTAGAGGATTTCCATCCGATTTTTCGGGTTCATTTGGGGCAGTTTTCAGAGTTCCCGAACTGGATCCTGATGTTTACGGGTTTGAGGCGGACGATTCGTTGAGGGAGGGGTCCCAGGCAACCCTGGCCCAACTGGTCGATCACCTGCGCAATGTGTACTGTGGGCACATTGCGGTGGAGTTCATGCATTTGAAGGCAATTTGTGGGCAAATTTTGGCAAATGAACCCAAAAGTTCAGAGCATCGAAGAGCGCCAATTCGTGGCCAATGCCTTTGAAGGGGAGGCGGAAGAGTTGAGGCCAGCGGAGCGCATTGGAGCGTTGAAAATTATGCTGAAAATGAAGGTGCCCTCGGATTTCGGGGTTCAGGGTGGCGAGTTTTTCATGAAAACATGGCATTTGCCATAAAACGGTGTCCTTGTCATGATTTTGATTTTTGGCATGATTTTAAGATCGTCACCCTGATTGGAATTCGGGGAGACATTAATTTACTGTATCAAATCAACAACAGGCTTGGGAACAGTTTGTGGCCTCCAAGTTTCCCACCTTGAAACGATATTCTGGAGAGGTACAAAAAATTGGCAAAAACGGATGAATTCGCATTTTTAGGGCGCCGAATCGGCCGCGGCATTCTATCATCACCTCCTGGAAGAGTGTCCCCGTCATGACATCACCGAAGTCATTTTTAGGACAAAAAATCATTGTTTTTTACAAAACTCATTCCCATGTTAGTTCATCTTCGACGGTGCTCATCGAGGTATGCAATTCCATTGTTAGCTGGGTAAGGGTTATTCATCCCTTCCTTTCCCAGGTCGCCTTGCCCTCCAAACGGGTCTTTTCCAGTTTCCGTCAGGACAATTGTTCCGAAAAGTACCATTTTTAATTTTTCGGATTTTTCCCATTTTTTAGATGCGTGGCCTCACAGAAGTGCCAGATGGCGTGAAGGGAATCGGAGATGTAATTTTTTGAGGAAAATGGAAATTTTAATTGGCCTTTCCCCCTTGACAGGTGCTAACCCACCAGCACTCGCACTTTGACTACGAAGCTGCCCAAGGGGACATTGTGCATGTCAGCACTCTGCCGAACCCTTCCCATCTTGAAGTAAATGATCGATCATCGGCATTCTTGGGCTTATTGATCTGATCACTTTCAGGTGTCTCTCGCGGTTTCTGTGGGCAAAGCACGAGCACGGGCCCAGACACTCCGGGTTGGGGACTATGGCGACGGAACTGTCGGGGATGTGAGTTCATCACGGCCATAAAAGTACTCATCAGAAAATTGAAAAGGGCCACAAAAATGAGCATTCTCGATACATGCCTGTCCATCTTGATATATAACCACGATTTTTCTTTAAAATAATTCCATTTAGCAAATTTTGCCTGTCCATCACCACGGGGACGGTGCCTTCACCGGCCAGGGCGTTGTTTGGGAAACATTGGCCATGTCCCGGGTCCCGTGAGTTGTGGTGACATTGATCCCTCCATCCTCTCCCCTATGAATTGTTCAATGTTTCTATTCGCTTCAGTCATTTCCGGGTCGGCGGTTCCATCCACTTGGTGGTCAACAACCAGGTGGCCTTCACCGCCGAAAAGTCCATTGGCCGCTCCTCACAGCATTGCACCGATGTGGCCAAGGCTATCGACTCTCCGGTCATTCATGTCAACGCGGAATCTGTTGAAGTTAGGGGTTTTCTGATCAGTATGGGCGTGATTTTTTGGAAAAATTGGTCCGAAAAATTAGACCTGGAAAACTTGATCTTTCTCCCATATTAGCTTATATCCAAAATGATGATCAATACCAATCCCAAAAATCCCCGCAGAATGTGCTCTTCGCCGCCAAACTTGCGCTTGAATTCCGACAAAAGTTCCGCAAGGACGTATTCGTGAACCTGGTCTGCTGGCGTCGCTATGGGCACAACGAGCTGGACGATCCCAGGTTCACGCAACCGCTGATCTACAAAGCGGTGGACTCCAAAGGATGTCTGGTGGACAATTATGCCGACAAATTGGTGGAGGACGGCACAATTTCCCGGGACGAAGTCCAATCGGTGGGGGTCGAGTACACTGAACTGTTGCGCAAGGAGTTGGAGCTGGTCGACCAGGGCCAAACCCCGCCAATGTCCGGCCAAATTCATTTTACCGTAAATTTGATTATTTTCAGTGTTGATCATCTTGGCGGATACTGGAAAGGGTATTCCCTCGGGAGGGGTTTCTTCATAAACTTTTGGTCCATTTTTAGCATCCAACAAGCTCCGGCAGCCATCACCGAATGGGACACGGGCATGGACACGGACATGCTTAGGTTCATCGGTGCCGCGTCCGTCGTCGTTCCGGAAGGATTTGTATATAATTTGGGCCATATTTGGCCACAATTTATCCAAAAACCATCATACAGAATGTGCATCCACATCTCCAAAAAACGCACATCGATGCCCGACGAAAGCGAATCACATCGGGCGAAGTTTTTACTATAGCCAAATATGCACAAAAAAATACATTTTTCAGATCGATTGGAGCACGGCTGAAGCATTAGCATTCGGGTCGGCGATCATGCAAGGACATGTAGGATAGGATTTTTTGATTTTTTTTCTAAATTATGCAAATTTTAAGGATGTTCGAATCAGCGGACAAGATGGTCTTTCCCTGTCAATTATTTATCTTTATAAACCCCCTTTTTTTGTTCCAAAGTTGGCCGTGCCACTTTCAGCCATCGGCATGCCATGCTCGTCGATCAACAGACCGATGCCGTGCACATTCCGCTGAATCACATGACCAAGGACCAGAACAGCTTTTTGGAGGTGTTCATCGCAAATTAATTTTTATTTTTAGACCCAAATTTTCAGATTGCCAACAGTCCTTTGACTGAGGCGGCCGTGGTCGGGTTCGAATACGGGTTCGCCATTGAGAATCCCCAGAGATTGGTCGTCTGGGAGGTTGGGTTCTTTTTGTTTTATAGGATTTGATTTGGTGGATATCCCATTTTAAGGCTCAATTTGGAGATTTCTACAACGGTGCCCAAGTGCAAATTGACACACTGATCGCCAACGGGGAGAGTGAGTTCTTCCCAGGGGATGAATACGAACCTTTAAAACCGTTTTTCAAATCGAATTCCCATAAATTTTCAATAATTTTTTTTCTAACTTCATCGAAATTTGAAATATTTTTCCAGGCAAATGGCTCCTCCAGAACGGGCTCGTCCTGCTGTTGCCCCATGGCTTCGACGGAGCCGGCCCGGACCACAGCAGTGCGCACATTGAACGCTTTTTGCAGCTGACGGACAGTCGCGAGAGCCAGTCGCCGCCGGACGGGGACGATGTGAACATGCACGTGGCCAACCCCACCACGGCGGCCCAGTACTTCCATTTGCTGCGCAGACAAGTGGGTACAGTACGACACAGCACAGTACAAAACAGGGTTGTGATACGGTAGACAAAATTCTGTGGGATGGCAGGATAAACCGAGCAAAAAGCATAACATATTATCCGAGTATTTGGCCGCTCTCAATCCACACAAATTGCAGATTATCACGCCGTTCCGCAAGCCGTTGGTGGTATGGCCAATTTCTTGCTGTATAATAAAACCTGAATGGTTTGTTGGTCTTGAACTTGCAACAATCAGATCATCGCCCCCAAACTGCTGCTGCGTCACTCATCCACCGTCTGTCCCATTGACCAATTTGGGCCTGGGACCAGCTTCAAACCCGTGCTGATGGACCCCAAACTCCGGGTGGATCCGGCCAAAGTGACCAAAGTATGACAGATAGGATGGAGAAGTCATGCATACATTCATGTCATGCAAATTTTTATCCCAGGATTCCATAGGTCCTTCGTGGAGCTAGAAGAATTTAAAGATATTTGACAGTTCCTGCTTCTCCTTTCCCCATCTTTTTAAAATAAATCTTTTTCCAATCCATAGATTTTTCATACTCACTTTTGTTTACCCAAAAATTCTTTATTTTTGGATTTTTGTTTGCCAAATTTTGGGGGATTAACACTAATAAATTATGCAAACTCCCCCCCCCCCAATTCAGGTCGTTCTGTGCTCCGGCAAACACGCCGTAATGTTGTCGGAGGAACGCGAGCGGCGTCAGCAATCGGCCGCCGACGTGGCCATCCTCCGCTTGGAGCGCATTTGTCCCTTTCCGGCGGATGCGTTGGCCTCCGCTTTGGGCGCTTTTCCGAACGCAAAACGGTGGATTTGGTCCCAAGAGGAGCCACGGAACGCCGGATGCTGGACATTCGTGGCGCCCCGCTTCCGCAACGCATTTGGCATTCCGTTGGAATACGCCGGTCGACCGGAACTGGCCTGGTTCGCGACTTCCATCGGCGACATCCACAAGAAGGAGGCGGAACAGATCTTCGAGGCCACCTTCGCGTCGAAATGAGTTTTTTTTCAAGAAAGGACATTTCGATTCGTTGTTACTGTTGTAATCCCTGTGATACGATTGTTTTCTTCCAAATTCACATATTTCCAAAATCCCACCAATTATTCTCCACTTTTCTCCCTACTATTATTCATCGCTAGATTGTTGTGCCATTGTTCGGTTTACTTAAGTGCCATTAAAATACTTCTGATACCAACACCAATTTTATGCCAATAATACTAGTAATAGTGGTAGGGAGGGGAAAAGGGAACATCAAATTAGGAGCCATCACAAAACACACATATATTTTGTAACTGAAAGAAAGGAACAATTATCGTTATGTGGTAAAATGTCGGAGTTTCGTGTCTCGGATTCTCTTGTCATCATCAAATGTTGTCAATGTCAATATCCTCCGCTGCCTCCTTGGCCTCCACCACTTTTTGGCCGTTCTCCTTGGCCTTCTTCCCCTCCTCCTTGTTGTTTTCCTTGCCGCTGCCCGCCTTCTTCGTCTCCTCCACCACCGTCGTTCCAATCGCGCGACTGCGATCATCAAAGGCCACCGCCACTCCGTCTTCCTCCTCCGATTCTTCTTCCGCTTCCTGAAGCCATTTGAGCACCGGCTGGGCCATTCGGATCATTTCCTGCACCAGCTGCTTGTCCACGTATTTCTTTGACGGCTGAATTTCAAATATAATTAGTAAAATTGATATAAAAATTATGAAATCTTTTAAATATATCAAAACTCACTTTGCTTCCCCATTTCAAAAGCACTCCCTCGTCGCAAATGTCACAGTCGTACAATGCCTTGATGATGTGCGCGGTCTTGGGCAACAATACCTCCTTGTGCTTGCTCACCAACTGTTCAATTCCGCCCAAAAGATGACCCTGGGCCTGAACAAAAAAGAAAATGATTGAACAAATTGATTTGAGGGATAAAATGAGAAAAACCTTTTTGTCATCCAAACAGAAACGGAGCAGCAAGTTGCGGAATTGTTTGAGTTGCGCGACGACATTAACATCGAAAAGCACAAGGACCAAAAGCAAAGGAGCCTTAGTTTTGAGTTCAAGTCGTTCAGCCTCGTTCAACATCTTCTTGCCGTCCTAAAAATAGTTTTCCGTCTAATATCGTTTTCAAACACTATTTAAAAAAGATTCCAGTATTTTAAAACGGTAAGGTCTCGTTTTTTTTTGCAAATTTTCACGTGTAATTTTTCAAGATGCTTTGGATTTTCAAAATCAATCGGATTATGTTTTATAAAATCAGAAAAAACGGAATAATTACCTGAATGGAACCATCCTTCTTTGCCTGCTGGAAATATTGGTGCAGCATGTCCAGGCGGTCATCCTCCTCCTTGTCCAGGTCTTTGTCGACGACCATCTTGCCCATCTCTCCCGACAGTTTCTGCTCGTCTCCCACTGGTTCCGGTGCCCAATCATCCTCTTCCTCGTTGGACCCCGATTCCTGCTCAGCTTTTCCGTTTTCTGCGATTTGTGCAATTTCACGTTCGTTCTGCTCCTCTGCTGGCGACCCATTCTCCTGCGGCTTGTCCTTCTCGGGTTCAGTGTTTTCGATTGGCGGTGGATTTT
This sequence comes from Rotylenchulus reniformis, assembly GCA_001026735.1. Lineage (NCBI taxonomy): Eukaryota > Metazoa > Nematoda > Chromadorea > Rhabditida > Hoplolaimidae > Rotylenchulus > Rotylenchulus reniformis. Next base: position 113,080 of record LDKF01000097.1, on the reverse strand, counting down.
TCAGAATGAATGTCGACAACTTTTGCTTCGGATCCACGGTGTATCTGTGTCCACAAGCCTTGCACTTCCCTTGGATCTTTTGGCCTTTTACAGTCTAAAATCAAAGCGTATGGATGATCAAACAATCAAAAGAATATACCAAAGTAGTTTCAGGATTTTCGCATTCCGGGCAAAGCACAAACTTCTTGATGAACCCATCCAAAATGTCCTGCAGCTTGTTTTGATCATGTTCCCCGTTGACAATGTAGCGCTCGTTCTTCAGGTCAAAGTTAGTCTGGGCACCCAGCTCGCAGCCAAAATATTTTGTTGGATCTAAAAACAAAAATTAAATTAAAAAAAATAAAAAAGCTGACAAGTCGGTGGACGTGACAACGCCTTGGCGATATCGTTCATGTTCGCGATGACAGTCTTTATACCGTTTCCCTTGCCTTCAACCTTTGCCAAAATTCGCGGCATCTTGTAGCGATAGAACGGGTCTTGCACCCCACGGTTAACGTTGATAGAATTTCCCGCCATTTTCACTCAATTCTAAAACAAAGGGATAAAGGTACCCCCTGAACCCCAAAGTCTTACACTTTCACTTGGATTCTGTATGATAAAGTGCTCTCTGATTGCAAGACTGGGATCGCTGCGCTTCGCAAAATTGCATACGACCTTCGGACCAATTCCTGTGACAATTGACTTCAGTTTCTTCCTTTTTCTTGATAGCCTTCCTGAAATGAAACCATCAAATTTTTGGCTTTATAAAATCCCAATTTATCAACTCACCGCCAAAGCAATCAACCATATAACAATAGGTTGACTTCGTGTCGCTTTTTACTGGAGTTCGGTACAAGCTCAATGTCATACAATTGGAACGAGTTGCTCGATGCTCGCTTCTGATCGCTTTTGTAGCGGTGAAAATTGAGAGAATTGTTTAGTTTTCCTGAAATTTATATGTCAGTTGGAAGCACGACCGACGAGATTATTAGTAAGAGCAAATCAATAATCTATCGGTTTCGAAATCGAGTGGAAATATAAGATCAATATTTTTGCGAAATTGGATGGAATGAACAGATTTTGCTATGATTTGGGGGCTTATCAGCATCATCCTTCCCCCATTCACGCCCAACCAAATAAAAATGGTGCTATGTGGAAAGATCGGTGGAGGAGAGGAGGACGTGGAATGGAAGTGATGAATGGATTGATTGATGGGTTCGATTGGTTTATGGTGAATGAGAGAAGTGAACAAATGTATATTAATGTATTTAATGTACAATGTAAAGATTCAATAGTACAAGTTTGTGGATAATGGATGTGAAACTAATTATAATATATGTAACTTGTTGTAAGGATGTAGGAGAATGGGGAGCAGGGGAGGGGAGAAAATAAGGGATGAAAATAAGCGGAGGAATGGAATGGGTGGAGGGAGGGTGGATGGATGGATGACCACTTCCCATCCCACCCCCTCCATCCATCCATCTCTGCCCTCCACTTTCTTCTTTCTCAATTTCTTCTTGTGGATGGCGGATACACTCAACACATTATGTGTGTTTAACTTGCCGATGGTCCGCCCAATCATGGTTGTTTGCAACCAGCCTCCATGGTAAATAGAGGCAACGAGAGGGAACGAAAGGAAAAGAGTGGGCGAATATGGGATTTTTAAAACAATTATTAATCTGCTGTTGGTCTTGATCTTGACATTGTTTTGACCTCAATTCATGGTACTGATCTATTGTTTTTTTTTACCCAAAAGTTAGCGGACGTGCTACAGTACCAATGAGCACGCATTTTCTTTTTCTGAGCACTCTTTTCGTTTTCTTCAACACTTTTTCATGCGGGTCGACTCAGAAGATCCCCAAAGACAAAAGGTCCCCAAGGAATTTCTTCCCAGTTTGGGGGGTCTGGAGAATATTTTTGGTTTTATATTGTTTTCATTCTCTTTTATAAGATTTAAAAGAAAATTTTTTACACCCCCAGAAAAACCCTAGAAATTTTCGGCGCTAGTTTAAAGGAAGGACGTTTTGAAAATCCACCAAAAGGGTCCCCCCTTTTAGGCAAAAATGAAAAAAAATTTTTGTTTTTTTCCAATGCTTTTGCTCAAAAAGTAGTTAAAAAGGGTAAAAAATGCAAAAAAATCTTTTTTTGGTTTTCAAATGAAAAAGGTCCCCGTCCCCCTGTTGAATTTGGTGTTTTCAAAACGTCCTTCCTTTAAACTAGCGCCAAATTTTCTTGGGGATCTTTTGTCTTTGGGGATCTTCTGCCACCACCCCTTTTCATGAGCATTCTCTCGTTTTAACGAACACTTTTTTTCGTTTCAAATAAAAATCCATTCGGCGCTAGTTGCAAAGTGGCCGTTCTTGGGACTCTAACATATTTTGAGTCTCGTGACTCAAAAATTGTATTATTATACTATCGTTTATTATTCAACATTGTAATTTACGCGTAACAAATTAATAAATGCATTGGATAAATTTTCTCCTCGTGCCCTTGCATTTTGTCTGAAAATTGAGAGCAAGTTAGGTTATCTGCCAGTATGAAATACTGGCGGCACAGAAATCTGGGCATGTCTATGACTTACTCGTATCTGATACGGGTAATTCATATAGATGCCCGTAAAAATTTATCAATATTATTTTTGAAATAAGGAGCAAAGAAAATAGATTTTAAACATTTTTGAGTCACGAGACTCAAAATATGTTAGAGTCCCAAGAACGGCCACTTTGCAACTAGCGCCATCCATTCCTTACTTTTAGGTAGAAAAAACGATTTTACATAAGTAAATTTCAATAAAATTATTTTACACAAATTACATCAATGAGATATAGCACAGCAGAAACCAAAGAAAATAGTTAGAATTAGAACCAAAATATCGGTGAAAATAATCGGTTCAAAACCAAATTCAAATTGCTAAAAAAAAGAAAAAATTTCTCCTTTATTGTTTTGTTGTGAAATAATTTCATTTAAATATTCAATGAAATATTTATTTTTGAAATTTTTATCATTCATTGATAATCAAAAATGAAACAAGTACAATACAATACAATGAATACAATACACAAATGCGCCAATCAGAAAGTACAGAGTGCCAAGTGACTAACAAGAATGAATCACAAGATAGGGAAATTTACAATGGACATACAAATGGCCAAGGCAGAAGGTCAAAGTGCCAAAAGTCAACAATAATCAGCACAATTGGGGACGGACATGACAACAAAACCAATCAGCAATTTGGTCGAAACAACATCATTCTCCATCTTTTCCCGCCATCATTCTTCATCTTTTCTCGTCTCATCAGTCAGTCATCATCATCATCCGAAGCTCCTGCCTTCCATTTGCTCGATCATCTTTCCCAATCGTATGGGAATTCTGTGCTTTTCGTTGTTATCATGGCCTGGCGCAGCTTCTCCTTGTAGACGGAGTAAGTTGGCGCGTCGACGTGCGTCAGTGTGATCACGTGGCGGAGAATTTGCTCGTAAGCCGGCGGGCATCCGTTGAACAGCTGCCTCAGGAGTTCGGCCTCCAGCCGATGGACACGCTCCTTCCATGCGCCAATCTGAAAATGGCGACACATTTCATCATTGTTCGCCAAACGAAGGGAGCGCCGATACTCACCGAACCCAGAGAGCCGGCCTTCTTCCAAGGAATGCCTGCCGTCGTCATTTCAACTATCATGTAGATCTGAAACCAAAACCAAATTGAACAGATCCAGCCAAAAGTTGCGGCGCACCCACCCATGACTCCACATCGTCGGCGCGGCAATAGTCCTGCCGCAGGTGACAACGGAGTGGCGCGTATCTCGGCGTCCCCCGGAAACTGGCCACCTGCCTTGCTCGTCGCTGCGTACCGTCCTCCTTCACATACTTACGGCACATCCCGAAGTCGAGCATGAAGACTCTGCGCTGTTCCCCCCGCTCAGTCAGTCCAATCGAATAGTTGCCGGGCTTGATGTCCCTGTTATGTGCAAAGTGTTATCGATGAGTACGCAAGAAAATGCCCGGCGACTGCTTATACCTGTGCAGGTATCCAAGGGTGTGCAGTTCCTCAATGGCTTCCAGTGTTTGGATCGCCAGGCCAATTGCTGTTCCCATAGTGAAGTGTTCAGTGGGCCGTGACTAAACGCGTCCAAATGATTATCAACCCAAAACCACCGATTTTGTACCTTTCGCAGATCATGGAGCGATGGTCCGACAAGTGTCATCACCACAAAGTAGTAGTCCCCGTGCTTTCCGCAGTCAACCAGCAAGCAGAAGTGGCGAAACCGGCGTTGGGTGGCCTCACGCAAGACGGTGACATCCATCATCAGAACCTGAAAAAGGGAGGGCATCAACCGTCGGGAAAAACAACTTGAACTTGTTAGCGTCCGAGTCTCAACTCACATTGCTCGGGCCGTCGACCCTCTCCGTTTTGAGAGCGTAGCTCTCCGCTCCGTTGCCGCGGACCCGGTACACCTCGCCAAATGCCCCTCCGCCGAGACGCTGTGAGATTGTCCATTGCTGAAAGCGGTGTCCTGGCGGCAGCTGCGTTTGGGGCGGCGACATCTCGGCTGTTCCTCCTGTAGCTGGCTGGCTCGGGCGTCAGTAGAGTGATGATCAGCAGCACACGTCGAGTTGAGTCAGGCAGTGAGCGAAGTGAAGATGTGTGAGTTGTGTGGTTGTGGTGGGGATGGGGATTCCCCGAAAACTCCCTCCCTTTTATATTACTGCCATCTGAAACTCTCAAAATTTTCTTTTGTATGAACATTATAATCCGCATCAGAAAAATGTGGAGAAAATCCCTTTAGGTACTTGTTGGGTTTATGTCTACCCTGGACCCCCCTCCTCCGGCCTCCTCCAAATAAAAATTTTGAAAAGAACTTTTTTTCAAGAAAAGATATCCCTGGGGTAATTTTTGACGCTGAATCCGAATTTGACGTCCATTTTGACCTAATGCGTAATTTGACGTCATTATTTGACGTTGACGTCAAAAAAAATTTGTGCAAAATCGTCTAAAAACTATTACCCTGTGACATTTATTGACGCTTAATCCTATCCCATGCCCATTTTGAATATTCGGCATCTATGAATAAAATTTTTGTTGACGTCATCGTCAAAAATTATCCCTTGCGGAAATTACAATGAAACAAAAAATTTGACGTCGACGTCAAAAAGTGACGTCAAATGACGCTGTGTCAAAAAGGACATCAGAATCGGATTCAGCGTCCAAAATTACCCCTTGATGCAAAAGTAAAAAAAACGAACAAAATTTTAACATTGAGGGGGGGGG
>LDKF01000097.1:73768-84656 GCA_001026735.1 Rotylenchulus reniformis | reverse complement strand
GGGAACCGGTCTTTTTTCTTTTTTTCTTTTTTCTTTTTGTCCATCGCCGCCCTTTTTCGCTTTCTCCGCAATTGCGTCAAAGTCCAATGGCCCCGGGGGACAACGGACGGACGCACCCATCAACCCCCATTCAAGAGGGGCGGCAAATCCCCCGGGGACACACACAGCGACAGAGAACATGTGAGGGGAAGGAAGAGGAGAGATGATGGGCAAAGGACCACTCATCCATCAGAATCGGAACTCCAAAGCCAAGACGACACAGAAGACCAATGGTCGGAAGGCCAACACTTAAAAGACAGCTTAGCAGAGAAAATTGAAAATCACTTTTTAGGCGAGACAAGAAAGCGATCTGGCAATACATATATGGTGGCGGAATGGAAAATCCGAGAAAAGGCTGAGTATTGATGGGAGAACGAGAATGCATGTGCCAGAAAGGGGAGAAGCTGTGAGAATGGGACAAGAAGATGAGCTACATCCATTCATGCAATATGGCCAGAAACCCGATGTTTAAAGCTTCTGACTCTGATCATTGATCGATTCTTTCGTTACTGGCTTTGTTGATGGTAAGAAAACGACCCTTCGAAAGGACCATTCGTTCGCCCTCATCCGTCGAATTGCCCTTTCCCCCCACCCCTTCGGCTGTTCTGTTTCGGTCACACCTCTTCCCTCTGCTACTCAACCTCTTTGATTATTATCCCACCCATCGGTTTCTGTTTGTTTTGTCCTTCCCCTCCCCCTCCTCAGTATCAGATCGATCAAAACTGATCATGATCATCGCCGTCGCCGTCTGATCAGATCGATGCCCCGCAGCATTCCATCATTCCTCCGGACGACGGGGGCATCCCGCATCCCCCACCCCTCTTCTCCTCCGTATCATCATCGGATCATCGCCATACAATCACTCGTCATCGATGGGACTTGCGGAGGGTGATCTTCCTTCCTCCTCCTCATCCCCCTCTCCTCCTTCATCCCCGTCTCTTTCAATTCTATCTTCATCATCTTCCCCATCCGTTCCTTCTCTTCCTCATCCTTCTTCCCCTTCATCACCATCATCTCTTCCGCTGCCATCTTCTTCCTCATCCTCATCCCTTCCTCCTCATCCTTCTTCCTCATCCTCTTCCCTTCCTCCTCCTCCTTCTTCTTCCGCTTCCCTCGTCCTTCTCTTCCGAATTCCCTTCCGGCGCCTGTGCCTCTGGGCCCTGGTGCCCCCGGTGTGTGCCATCCTCGGTGTGTTCCTGCTCGCCTACTTTCTGCACCGGGACGAGCTGTTCAACTACCAGTGGACCTGCGGGGTGATTATTAAAATGGATAAAAAAATTCGGGTGGAACTCGCGGATGTTAAACCTGTATCCTTTGGATTTTTCTGAAATTGGATTTTGTTTTCATGGATCTCCTCGATGAGCTCAATTCCTCCACCTCTCCGCTCCTAACAGATTGCGCGTCTGCCCTCCGTCTCGCGGGTGCTCAACCTTCCGGCCGAGCGTGTGCTCTGGGACTTTGCGGTCGCCCTGCACTTTCCGCTTCGTCCCCTCGTCTCGCTGCACTACTTCTTCCGTTGGCCCTCCGCGGATTTTAAACCATCTTCCGCTTCCGCTTCTCCTTCCGCCTCCCCCTTATCTTCCGCCTCCCCTTCCGCTTCTGTTTCCGATTCCGCCTCTTCTTCTTCCGCTTCCGTCCTCCGTCCCCTGCTCCTCCTCTCCTCCATCGGCGACCACCTCTGTCTGGTCGGCCTCAGCTTCGTCGCCGAGCGTGAACATGCCCAGCTCCACGTGTGCCTCTTCTCCGCCTTCCTCTTCCTCTCCTTCTTCCACTTCACTCTTCAGTCAATGCTCCTCCGCCCTCCGCGATTGGCCCGTCGCCTCCGCACCGGGTCCCTGGCCCTGCTGTGCCTGCTCGTCCCCTTCGTCATTGCCTCCTTCACCATCCACCAACTCTTCTGCACCGATTACTGTACACTTTGGCAATTTGATAAATAAAAAAAGGAAACATTACACTTGAAAAAGACAGGGTAGTGGGTTCGAATACACTCAACTCAAGCCTATGGGGATGGGTATAAAATGCCTTCTCATTCCCATTTGTTTGTGGTGATGCGAAGCAAATGGTGTCCGGGGTACCCATACCGTATGATGGATACCGTACTACTGATTAGTGTATTCGGCACAGTAATGGGGGTCAGGTCAATAGAACCCAGTTCATTAGAACCCAAAAACTTCCCTTCAAACAAAAACTTTTTTTTAAACGTTGCTAGGCCAAAACTATAAAAAGCAAAAAGGTGTAGAATCTTAAGACCCCACTTATGGCTTTTTTGGTTTTTCGAATTTCCCTGAAAAAAATTAAAATTTTTGAAATTTTCGAAAAAATGCAAAAAAATCGATTTTTTTGAAAATTTCAAAAATTTTCAGGGAAATTCGAAAAACCAAAAAGGCCAAAAGTGGGGTCTTAAGATTCTACACCTTTCTGCTTTTTATAGCTTTGGCCTAATAATGTTTAAAAAAAAGTTTTTGAATGAAGGGAAGTTTCTGGGTTCTAATGAACTGGGTTCTATTGAGGTGTAGCCCAGTAATGATCGATATTGGATTGATAGTCTCGCCGATCGGGATCCGGTCCGATCCTCCGCGCAACATACCAATAATGACTATCATTGTCAGTCATGGCATATTAGGGTAGAAATAATTTTTCGGTACTCTTCTAGTTTAGGTGCACTTTTTTCCAGAATTTTTGTCTGAAATTTTTCATTATATTTCATCATTTTAACATTAAAGACACAATATGAAAATACATGAGCCAGTTTTAGGTATTTAAAGCTTTAAATCAAAAATGGAAACAGCAATGTCCAAATTTTTAAATCATACCGTAAAAATAATGGATATCTCGAAAAAATTGAAAATCAGATCGAACTCAAATGATAAATTTATAATAATAAAAATTTCAGTCAAAAATTTTGGAAAAAATGTGCACCTAAACTAGAAGAGTACCGCCCAAATTTTCTGGGGGAAAATTGCTATGTTTCCCTTTTTGACATTGATTGATTCCTCTTAATGCTCGGGCGGAAATTACGATACATTGTTAAACATTCCCCGTTTTTCAGCCTACGAGCTGTTTGTGCTCGGCGAGTACCTGACCATCGCCGCCATTTTCACATTCAACGGCGCTGTGCTGCTCGACAACCATCCAAACTGTGGCTACGCGATCTTCCTCATTCGACCAAAAAAGAGCAAAAACACACTGAAAAATGATGGAAATCACTGATTTTGTACAAATTTTGGTCCCTTTTCTAATGAAAAATTTATTTTTTTGGACCTTGGACGATAAACAACAAAACCAAATCACATTGTGATCTCTTCATTCAATTTTCTAGTTTTTACATACCGTATCGCCGTATCCTACCGCGGATGCGGAATGCACGTGTGATTAAAATTTTATTTTTTCACGTATGATATGTAGAGTTTTAAATGGAAATGGAAGGAAAAGGAAAAACACAAAATTAAGAATTCTAAATTCTAACCCCGAGAAATTCGAGGTCGATTTGTCAATTTTCGTAGTTGAGGGTTCCAGCAATGATTTAAGGATAAAAATTCTCAGCTAAAAAAATAAAAATTTCGATCTTGAATATCCAGAGAAGGTTTTTTGTAAAATTACATATTTCTTCTACATATTTATTTGACTTCTGTGATCCAATATTCAACTATGCATTTTTATGATACGCCTTGGATAACTCATGAAGGTCTGAACCTTCTGATATGATCGCATCTACTTTATGAATTTTTGCCATGTTTAGGTGGCTGTATTTTTTCGCTGGATTTTCATCCGAACGGGAAGAAACTTGCAACAGCGGGACAAGATCCCAGTGGTGCTGGGCTGTTGGTGGTTTGGGACATCGAATTCCTTTCCGCCGCCTTTGACCCTGCCTCCGACACTTCTCCCCCGCAATGCAATCAAAATCCATTGGCCCGCGTGCCACATACGAGTTTGACCATCAAAAATTGGGGCAAAAAATCAAATTTTGAATAACATTTCAGGCAGCATAAACTGTGTCCGGTGGTCAAAACACGCGACGGGTCTCGGACGGTTGGTTTGTGCCGGCGACGATTCCGTAATTTGTGTTTACGAATGTGTTGGGGTGTACTCGAGCATGGGCTCAATCGACCAGCATCCACCCGATCCAAAAAGGGCCAGGAGAAATGTTGAGAGCTATCGCTGCATTCATAAATTGTTAAAAACGTAAAAAAACCCAAAATTTTATTTTTCAAAATTTAGGTTTGGACATTCCATAGATGTGCTGCACATTGACTGGTCGCCCGATGGGAAATTTCTAGCTTCCTGCTCACTTGACAACACAGTGTATAACCTACCCAATTTTGCTGAATTGATTGCTTTTACGCCGATTTTTTTTTAAAGAATTGTTTGGAATGCATTGAAATTGCCCGAAAAAGTGGCGACATTGAAGCAGTTGGATGGTGGCCATGAAGCGGGAGTGAAGGGGCTATCTTGGGATCCGGTTGGTCGGTTCCTTGCCACACAATCCGCTGACAATACACTGAAAATATGGCAAACGGACACTTGGAAATGTATCCAGACATTCAGCGAACCATTTCAAGAAGTTTCTCCAGCGGGATTTCCTTCAAAATTGATGACAATTTGTTCAGTCAACCAATTCCACTCTGTTTTGCCGAATGGATTGGTCTCCGGAGGGCTCCTATCTGATTGCACCCTGTTCGATGAACAACGGAGGGCCAACCGCAAAAATTTTCATCCGAAAAGATTGGTCCTGCGAGCGCGATTTTGTGGGCTTCCGCAAGGCTGTTTCCTGCGTGGTATGTGTGGAGAATGGATAATCGGATTTAAAATCAACAAAAATGCTTTTAGCGAGCAAATCCCGCATGTTTTCAACGGACAAACTCGGTCGGTACTCACACTACCGTGTCTTGTTTTGCCGTTGGCAGCCGGGATCGTTCACTTTCCGTTTGGCTTGTTCCCAACTTTGGTCGGCCATTGCTTGTCCTTGATAAGCTGTTCAAGCTGTCCGTGGTCGATTTGTCTTGGTATGCTCTTACTCTCATCCATTTAACATCATAGATTATCATATCCTTCTACAAACTTTTCGATTTCGCAAAAATTTCGAATTTTTTGCCCGAATTTCTAAAAATTAAAAATACTAGAAGATAGAACATAAGATTCTACGCAATTTTCTTTTTTTATATATTTTTTGCAACTACTTATTATGGGTTAACCCCATAATATCACCTTCCAAAATATCAGCCCCAAAATGTCACCACCAATCATCAGGCCCGTAGCCAGGAAAAATTTTCGGGGGGGGCACCAAGGGGGGTCCGAGGGGAGGGGGTCTCCGGCGGCCCCGAGAGGGGCCGCCGGAGAAAATTTTGAAAAATTTTGGCGATTTTTGAAGGAAATCGGCCATTTTTTCTTCAAATTTTTCAAAAAAAATTTCCCAAAAAATTTTTTAACAGGGGGGACCCTTTTCAAATTTTTTTGGTCTTGGCGTTTCGGGGGGGGGGGCACGTGCCCCCCCATGCCCCCCCTGGCTACGGGCCTGCCAATCATATCACCCCCCAAAATATCACCATAGCCAAAATATCACCACACCCAAAATATTACCACACCCAAAATATCACCAATGCAAAATTCTCAAAAAATGAAAAATCCTGAACTGGATGCTTTTAGAAAATGCTCAAAAAATCTGAAAAATTCGCAATATTTTTCAACGCATAAAATTCCTGATAAATTTTCAGCTTTTTTGAAAAATGAGACTTATAAAGAAAAAATCCTAAAAAATCAAGGCCTCAGATATTTTTGAAAATCCATGGCCTCAAAAACTATATGAAATCATAACCCTGTGAAAAAATTTTGAGAAATTAAATTGCTTGTTTTAGTGAATTTATAGAAAATTTCTAAAACCCAAGACCTAAGAAAAATTTGAAATTATATGGGTCTATAGATTTTTCTTAAAAACCATAAATCTGTAGATTTTTTGAAAAATTTCCGAAATTCTGTTTTGATTTTTCAAAATTTGCAAAAAAAATTAGTTTTTTTGAGCATTTTCTAAAAGCATCAAGTTCAGGATTTTTCATTTTTTGAGAATTCTGCATTAGTGATATTTTGGGTGTGGTGATATTTTGGGTGTGGTGATATTTTGGATGGTGATATTTTGGAAGGTGATATTATGGGATGACACCACTTATTATATTGCAGGAATGGACTGACACTTGCTGCTTGTTCGCGCGATGGTGCAATTCGATTGCTAAAATTTTCAGATGGCGAACTTGGCCATATGCTTTCCGCACATGAAACAGTATCAGAAATTGCTACTTGCCAAAATACTATAAATCATGATATCCTCCTTAAGGGCTTGATAATGGAACGCGTCTATGGTCTGCGACCGCACTTTTTGTTGCCCGACGAATCGCGCAAATCCGGCAGCGGCATTTCTGCCGACTTTGGATACACTTCCATTTGTGATGCGCTGACCAAAAGGGCGAAGGAGACTACCATGTCTCCGAGGGAAATTAATCGGATTGCATTCAATCGGGAACTTCCGGAGAAAAAAGTGCCGGTGGAAGTATTTGAACGGATTGCGCAAAAGGCGAGGAATTCTATGCGGGTAATCTCCAAATTTTGTCTTTCAAAAATTATTTTTCAATTATCTATCAGAATTTTAATTTGTCGTCTGAAAATAAAACAAAGACACCTGTTGAGAAACAACCAATGCAAAAATTTGAGCAAAAACAAATCGATTCGCGAAATGGCCGAGATGATGCGCCGCTATATGGGCGAAGCAGGGCAGAATTATCCTCCAACGACACGGAATCAGTTCTTTTTGATTTGCCGCCGCTGAAACGGCTTCTTTTTACCGAGTTTAATGACCCCAAACACAAATCGGTTAGTTATACATTTCTTCAACAATATAACCAGGAATTAGGCTCATATCCAGGGGAGGAAGAAGAGGGTATTCCACCATAGCAAAAAATTTTAACCGGCGGTCCACAATTTAATTTTTTCCTTTACGACCAATGAATTTTGGCGTTACTTCCCCTTCCGAATGAAATCCTGGCTACGAGCTTGAGTGCAATATATTTTTTTGTGAATATTTCCTTTTTCTCAGACTTCAAATTATGTGGAGGTGATCAACGATTGTTTTGAAGTATCAACCGAAGTGTCCTTATCCCGGCTTACCGCCTATCGATGTACCCGAGGCCACAACGCGCGGAGTTGGGAGTTCTTTCCTCCCCATTTGGTTTCCCTCTTGGCCGTTAACAGGTTGGTTTTGGTCATTTTTTCCAAAATATTCACCATAAATTTTGCATTTTTACAGTTGTTGGACCGTTTTCGCTTCATTCGATGCCCATTTTACTGTGCTCAGCACCTCAACTGGACGTCTTTTGTTTGAACTTTGTTTGGATGAACCTCTCGCCATTCTTGAATTGAACCAGAACCTTTGTTTGACAATCGGAATTGCGGGAACTTTTTCATTATGGTAATTAATATTAGGAATTCTTTGAGCTTTCACTGTCAAGAATTTTAAAAAATTGATTGTTAAGGAATGTTTTAACTGGTCGCCTTCTAGCTCGTCATTCGTTAAAGGAATTGCTTTACGAGAATCCGCGTAAATTGCCCTTTTAATTCGCTCGTAAACATTGTTTTTTATTTTCAGATCGACGCTTGATCGCCACATCGATCTCACAAAAGCAAGCAGACACCGATTTCTTTGTCGGTTTACGATTCAGCGATCTCTGTACATTTGTCTACTCGCCCGAACTCCAGAGATGGTAAGACCTCTTTTAAAGGTAAAACAATAAATTTCAAACTCAATTTTTCAGGAATAGAACCCACACGATGATGGACTTGCTCGACCAAATTCCACAAAGTATCACTTCGATGGTTCTTCAAAATCCAGGCTCAACGACCTCACACTGATCTCACTTTCACAATTATAAACTCCTTTCATTTACATTTATAAAAAATTTTTTTTTGAATTTCAAAACTTTTATCAGTCATAAATGAAACTATCATGCTGTTATCATTTTTTTATATTTTTTTAAATTTTTTAAATGCATAATTTTAAGTGTCGCTAGAGCATGTACTGCTCGAAGTTGGGCATTTTCCATGCGCCCGTGGGTTTACACCCCAAAATTGGCGGCTTCCTGATGAGCACTTCGGCGGCGCTGAGCAGAGCCTCCGCCGTGAAAGGAGTACAACAACCGCAACAGGGGGAACAGAGCATTTCAGCACTTGGCCATATAAGGCGCGAGAAGGAGCGCCGGGACCGGATTATGAGCATTTCGGACTCGATGAAGACGTATCTGGTGACAGTGATGGAGAATCGCGAACTGTTGGAGGAGGAAAAGTTTGCATACAGGCAGGGGAAGCGACACCTGGCCAACATGATGGGACTTGATCCGGAGACAATCAGCGAGGCAAGAAATATTTTTTGTTTTATATTAAAAAACTAGTATTCAACGATTAAGGGTGTATTGTAAGTTTTATAAATTAAATTTTTTAAAAATTCGTTCGATTGAGATAGTCGCCACCCTGGCGAAGGTCCTGAATTCAACAATGATTGATCAATTTAAGGAAGAGATCCAAAGGTCCATCAAATACCTGTTCCCCAGTGCTTTGTTTGGCAAGGATGCGAAGCCGATGATGCCGGAGCCGGAGAAGATATTCCCGAAGACCCACCAGTTGGAAGTGGACGCTTCAGGGGCCCCCAATCACCCCTTGTTCTTCACTACCAAACCCAAATTCTACTCAATGCTTTCTGTGAGGATTTTCACTTTTTAACATTCAAATTCAATAGAATTAAAAAAAAATTTCAAAAGAAAAAATCCACTTAATTTAAATAGTGAAATAAAAACTAAAAAAATTTCTGAAATTTTGTAAATATTAATTTTTTAACCGAGAAAATGCTTGCTTACGGTTAGAAAATGTTTATGCTAACAGAGAAAAATTTGATTAAATCTTTCGATTCTCTCAACTTTAGGATATAAACAGGCGCACACAAAAGTTGGTCACTGACTATGACCGAAGGCAAATGGCCATGAACGCGGGCAAGGAACCGCCAGCACCACCACCGCCTAATGATCAAAGGGGGGAACAAGAACAACCCCAGCAGAGAAAGTTAAACGTGGCCGGCACAACTTGGACGGCAAAGCAACAATTTACGGACCGGTTAAAGGAGGCAATTGATGACGAGGAGGCGAGTTTCCACATTTTGGACTGAATTTGTGGACACTTTTGAGCTTCATTTTTAATTAATTACAAGCGATTTATCAGAAATTGAACCAATCTGAACATTTTTTAAATAAAATTTCAAATTCGTCATTTACAGTACGCTGGAATGATCGTAGCACTTGAGTATATGATACAGTTGCCAAATGCCGAAGATGAAGCCGAATTCATCATGTCCATGCGCTCGAGCATCGGCTCTTCTCAAAGCGGCCAGCTGTTCGGAGCGACAGTGCCCATTGTACAAATTAATATATTTTTAATTAATTAATTAATTTTTGTTATTTATTGAATTCCTGGTACTCCACTCAATCTCTGTCCCTTTTTAAGCCGGTCATACTGGAATCGGGTAACAGACAATGCACAGCGAGGACACGGTGCAAAAGGACGATAGTAAGATGCAAGGTCACCGAGGGCACCGGTCAGTTCACTGTGGACGAGCACCACTACAGCGTGTTTCGGTCTACAATGGCAAGGTAGACATCGTTTTGTGATGTGAATGAAGTGCTTGAACAAGAATTTGTCATTCGTCAGGGAAATTATGCTGGCTCCGATGATCGTCACCGGGAAACTGGGACAAGTGGATGTTGAGGCCAAGCTGGTCAAGGGTCCCGGCGGTCTTTCGGCAAAACCTCGTGCCATCCGGCAGGGTGTCGCACTGTGTTTGGCTGGTCTTTTTCCGGAAACAAAAGAGCGACTACGATTGGGTGAATTTGGATCAATTTTTCGCATTGAATTTCATCAATTTTTATATTTAAGCTGGCCTTCTTGACACGGATCCGAGGAGGAGGGAACGTTATAAGGTCTTTAAAACTATTTTTTCTACCAAGATTGGATAACTCTTTTATCACTTTATACGCCTTTTCCTTTCAGATCAACCAGCCCGGCGCCCGTTCAACATGGATTTGGAAAAAGCGTTGAACCCAATCTTCCACTTCATTCATTCATTGTTTTTTATTAGAAATTTGTCATTTTTGTTTCCATGGCACTTATGGTATAAAGAGTTCAAATGCTCTCGACCTTTCCATAACCATTGATTGCTGCTGATGGATGGCATAGCTCTTTTTTCTTGATAATCTCTCACTGCATATTAATGGACCAACTCACTCGGTTATTTATTGATTTTAGCTGTTTGAAAGGCGCAAAGTGCATTTGTTGGATTGGGGAGAAATGGAGGAGAAACGAGGAGGAGGAGGAGGAGGGGACGGCAGCCAAACTTTGGTCCCACACCCGTAATGACTAATGAGCATCACGGATGAACCTGGCCGAATGAGCAGATGAACAACGGCTTAAGGATTCGCGTTTCGGATGAGTTTTGAAAGGGGTTTTTGATGGGTTATTAGAGAGAGAGAGAGATTAAGGAATTGGGTGGAGGGGAGAGAGGAGTTTCTGCTACCTGACAGAGAGAAAGAGTACATAAATACCAATAAGGATTTGGTGGCTTTTTGTTGTCTGTTTATGCTGCTGGGGTACCCTCCCCTTCCAAAGTGTGCGGTGATGGTAATGGACACGCCTTCCCATCCAAACCACCCCTTGGGGGGTGTAGGGGGTACAAGCCCCCTGCCCCTCCTCCATTTCCCCTCACTTCATCTGCCGGTCGGTCGATGGATGACAACGACGGGAATTTAGGATTCTGCTGTCCCCTGCC
>LDKF01000097.1:56180-73668 GCA_001026735.1 Rotylenchulus reniformis | reverse complement strand
TGGACTCCTTACATTCGAACGAATGACCCTTTCCACAGTCGAATCCCCCGAACTGATCAATCTCTCTCCCCCCCCCTCAATTCAAGCAAATTTGACACTTTTTGAATTTTTGAATTGGCCAACTGCATCATCAGTCAGGCACTGCACTTCTCCTACAGCCTCCTCCTTCTGACCACCACCAGGGAGTGTTGTCCATCGGTCACCGGCGGCAATGGCCCAGAACATGTACCGAGTCGGTGGTGAGTTCGACCATTTCCCCGGCGATTTCTAATTTTGACTTTTCCAGATTATGTGTATTTCGAGACTTTGGCATCTGCTCCCTACCAGATACGGAGAATTGAGGAGTTGAACAAGGTAAGGCACGAAGCCTAAAGATCCGTTTGGAATCATGGATGGGTTAATTTTCGCAACGAAAATATTTAAAAACGGGAAGATTTACCTTACTTAGACAACGACTGGTGCCGTCGAGGCCAAGGTCACCTGTTTCTTCCGCCGACGAGACTTGCCCGGTGCACTGTTGAAAATTGCGGACCAAGCGGAGCGGCAGAGTCAAATTTGTAAGTCAATCGGTTTTGGGTGAGGTGGCAGCTCGGTAATTTTTTGAAGCGCTTTCCCTGAATTTTAATTTTTGAGAGCAACTCTAATTCACAAAAACCCCATAAAAACAGATTTTTAAGGATGAGCCCTATTTTCAAAAAGAGAAAAAATAATTTTAGGAACCACCGGAAAATATAAACCCATTATTTTTTGATTCGGAGTTTAAAAGAAAATTAAATGCAATTTTTATAAAATCTTTTTCATAACCCTCCCCTTCAGTATCGAAGCCAAGGAAGACGCTGCTCGGGAAGGATGAGCCCACAACCTCATCGAGCTGCACAGCAGCAGCAGCAGAAAATGGGGAGGAGCCAGCAGAGAACGGGATGGAGATGGGAACAACAGAGAAAGAGAAAGGTGAGCAGGACAAAGACAAGAAAGAGGAGGAGGGGGAGGAGGATCAGCACCAACAGCAGCAGAACGACAACGGCAGCAACAACTTGGGGTTTGCCGGACTCCCGGTGGGGGCGGACAAGCTGGACCCGACACAGCTGCTGGAGCTGCGCCAGCACGAGCTGTTCCTGTCGCGCATTGTGGAGACCATGCCGGTCACCCAGATCCGCGGCAAGTGCGCGGTGGTGATCCTGAACGAGGTGGAGACCTGCGACCTGTACTTGGGCCACGAGGTCAGTGCTCCATCTTTTATCACTGGGAATTTTTAAACATGCCTGCGGAAATTTAAAGTTTTGGGTCCTTGGAAAATTGATTCCCTTGTGAAGAGATGGGGGGGGGGGAGCGAGTTTCGGTACCCGGCGACAAAAATCAATTCTTAAGAGTGCATTTAAGGCAGGAATTCCTATTTCAGCGGTCTATTTTTTAGTTTATGAAATGTTTGGCACCATTTTTTTAGAAATTCCATTTTATTTAACAAAGTCCCCGCTAGGGAGTACACAGGATTTTTCTTTTTGAAATCATTTTTTAAGAAAAATTTAATTTAAGTGACATTTTGATTATTAATGGATTATTTCTAAATAATCCAATTTTACGATGCAAATTTTAAGGATGCCTTTTTCTACTCGTTGGTTTACGACCCGGCAAACCAGACACTGCTGGCGGACAAGGGGCGTATCGAGTTCGGCGAGCGCCACCAAGCTATCATTCCCGAACTCATCCAGCAGAATGAAGAAGAAGAGAAAGAGACGGAGGAAGAGAAAGATAAAGAAGAAGAGATGGAAACGGATGAGAAGAAAGAGGAGGAAAAGGAAGAAGAGAAGGGGGCGGAGGAGAGCGAGAAGCACGAGCACGGGATCCGGGTCACTGACCGGGAGTCCGTGGTCTACCACATGCACCACAACCTCACCGACCGGGACATTGACCAGTTCCTGATCATTGCTCGGTGGGTTTTGGGATTTTTCTCCTCATAATTTTGGCATTTTCAGTGCCGTCGGCACTTTTTCGCGCGCTTTGGACTCTTCCTCCTCCACCAAGCTGACCACCCTCCACCAAACCGCATCAGTGGCCTCCCGGGACATCACTTTGCTGCATGCCATGGCATTGCTCCACCAGGCCAACTACGACTTGGGACAGGTCAAAAAAAATAAAAATTTGTGAAAAAAATTTAGGATTTTTAAACATTTTAGGCGACAAAGTTCCTGGTCCCGCCTCCGGACAAACTGCACTATCCCCTCGAGGCGGACAAAGTGACTTCGCACAATACAGTCGGAGGATTTAGACACAAAATCCCATCTTAAAACCCCCGAATTTCATGGACAGGTGAGTCTCGGGGGTCCGATTCTGTGCCGGGACCAGCTGGAGGAGTGGTCGGCGGCGGAGTCGACACTGTTCGAGGACGCCATCGAGAAGTACGGGAAGGACTTCCACGACATCAGATTGGATTGTGTCAGTTTGGAGTTGGGAAATGCAAGTAAATCCTTTAAAAAATATTAGTTGCCTTGGAAGTCGATGCGCGACATTGTGGAGTACTACTACATGTGGAAGACCACGTCCCGGTATGCGGAGCTGCAGAAGGTCAAACACACGGAACAGGGTCAGTGACATACGTGTGCAAGGTGGGGTCAGAGTTAGCGCCTTGCGAAATGCGATATAGGGGCAGGGGAGGCTCAAGGCCAAAAAATTTTGCGAAATACCCAAAAATGCGGGAAAAGGCCGGAAGCTGCGAAATTCAAAATTTTGGTTAAAATCCTGAGCAAAAATATTTTTATTTCTTTTTTCATTTTCCCATCTTTCTCTCTTTTTTCTCTCCCTTTTATTTTTTCTCCTTTTTCCTTTCTTTTTCTCCTCTTTTTTTCCCTCCGACCCCCGTTCCCTGCGAAATACCCCTCCGACCCTCCTGCGAAATGCGATATTGACCCCCCCCCCATTGACCTCCCCCTTGCACACCTATGGTGAGTGAGTGGGACAGAATCAAAAGTGATCAGACATTTTTGATCAATGATCTGATTTTGATCCATCAATTTGCAGAGAACAAACTGAAGCAAGTGTACATTCCAAATTACAACAAAACCAGCCCAAACCTGATCGGATCTCATCAGCATGGCCAGCACAGCAAAATCCCTTGTGAAAGTTGCAAGGTTCTGGGGAATTTTTTTAATTTCTTAAAGAACTCCTTTTTAGACCGAAGAATCCGCACATTGGTACCATTGGGGTCCAACCCATGCACATTTGCGGTAATCCAAAGAATTTTGGCCAATTTTCCGGGAGTTGGACTCTCTATTATCTTTTCCACTTTCCAGTGTCTGCGGTGATTGTTGGACTGTGTGGAAGAAGAGGGGAGGCCTGAAACAATCCCACGAATTTGGTAAGGGATCCGATCGGATCAGGGATGATCTGATCATATCCATTTCCTTGGTGAAGATACCTACGACCTGGATGGCATCGCTGATGGACGCCCAACAGTAAGATATCGGAATTTAAACTTATCAATTGTGTCTTTCTTGGGAAGAATAAAAAAAATGTAAATTTCCGAAATTTCGGTTTTTGTAATTTCAGAACCGGAGTGCGATGGGCCGCAATGGACTTGCCCAATCCGCACTGAAGGGCACCGGTGGCCAGATTCTGGTGGGCCAGAAGGGCCGGGTCGCCTTCAACATGAACTCGTCATTGGAGGCCCGAGTGGCCAGAAGGTATTTGCCAACCACATTTCCAGGAACATTATTACATAAATGAAACTTTCAAAAACAGAAATTCCAATGTTTCGCACTTTTCAGATTGGCACCCAAGCACATTTTCAATGTGCGGAAGGCAGCCCGGTGTCCATCCAAGGAGTTCAACATCAAAGCCCTACAGGACTATTGTGAGTTTAGAGTTTCAAGGGCGGAGATGAAATTTTTCAACGGGTTGCGAATCTATCATGGTTTTTATCATTCTTGGATAAAGTTTTTGGGTTAAGAATAAGAAAATCGTGAGGAAAACTATAAAAACATATCGATGTTGTTATTCATGGTCTCGTCGTCCTTTTAAGACTTCAGTCGGCCACTGGCCGATGTTCTGCACACGGCGCACCAAATTAAACGGGGCGGCGTCATCTCCAAATGGGCCGAGATCCATCTGACAAAACTGCACGAGAAGCGGGGAATGATGGCGGCAGTCGGCGGCGGTGGGTTGGCACAGAACGGCGGCACCCGGAGGAGCTGATCAGCAGCAGGAGAGAATAGGCGGCACACAACACGGATCAGATTCCCGGAAGGAGAATGGATCGGCACCGATCGATCCGATCAGATCACCCCGTTGTTCTGGCTCCTCTACCAAATTAATACAATCAAATCTTCCATGGGTTTGGGTTTTTTCATCTGTCGGGATGTTGTTTTCATGATCTGCTGCTCTTCTTCCCCCCCCCCCTCACTTCCGTCTCTTTGTCCATTCTCTTCCGGACGAATTGACACTCTCAAACAAATCGTGTTGTTCTCCTCTCCCCTCCTGTTTCTTTCTCCAAATGGACAAACCCCTCACATCATCCCAATTTCTTCATCCTTTTTTGATATTGTTTTTGTGTGTTATTATATTTGGCATCATTTTTTATTATTTCTTAATTTATGCACCCGAAATAAGAAGAAAAGTGCAATAAGACAAAAAGGGAAAGAAGGGGGATAAAGCGGAAAATGGTAGAAAAATCAAAAATTGGTGGCTAAGTAATTGGCGATCAACATCCTGATCTGCTGATCAGGGCAAGAGCCGATCCGCGCCACGGCCAAAAATGGTTCTGTTTAAAAGAGAACATGGATTTTGGGGCGAGAAAATTCCCGAAAAACCTGTATAGGAAGGCGGCAAGGGCGGCGCCGGCAAAGGGTCCAGCCCAGTAGACAAAGTGCAGGGACCACATTGGGTCGGAGAGTTTGGTGCCCACGGGGGAGTCCCGAAACGGAAATTTGGTCGATACAATGCCGACCTTTCTTGGTACGAACCTGTCCGAGGAAGAGGGAGGCGGCCAGACAGGGCCCGAAGGCCCGGGCCGGGTTCAGCACGGCCCCACTGAGCACTCCGCCGCCGCCCAACACGCACGCGGTGACCGTGAGTCCGATGGCCAGAGGGGCCAGCGGACTGGTGGCGCGCGGATCCGCCGCGCAGCAAAGGACGGCGAGCACGAGCAGGGCGGAGAGCACAGCTTCGACGATCAGGGCCTAGGGGAGGAGGACCTGTTTAGGATGTGGAAACCCAAATAGTGAACCCCACAGATGAAAGTTGGATTTGGATCTCATAGATGAACCCAAAAAGGGATATTGTTCTTGGTGTCCATTATACCAAGCCATCGGTCTACCGTACACTTCTCTCTGATCGTAGGTGTGTACCTGGTACCAGAACTCGGTGCTCTCCGGCACAACCGTTGCCCCTCCGACGATGTGCTGGTACTGGTCCTTGTTGGTCACAACCTGGGGACAAAAGATGCGATTACGATAGCAATTGATACTGTGGGTTGTTATTTAAGTCCCGAAGAATAACAGATCAATTTTAGAGGGTTAAGTGCATCCGATTCCTCCCTTTACCCATGAAAACGGACCATGGCCAAAATGGCAGCGCCGAATCCGCCGGCCAACTGGGCCGCCCAGTAGAGTGCGGCCAGCAACGGGTTCAGCTTGCCGGAGAGCGCGACGCCCAGGGACACCGCCGGGTTGAAGTGGGCACCACTGATCAGAGATTGGGCAAAGATCACTTCAAACACCAAACGAGGTGTTCCGGGATCAAAATGTCCTTTTGAGAAGTGATCTGTGAAGAGTATCCCCCTACCATAAGCTGATCGGATTCTTGAGAGTTAAAGAAAGTTGAACTGCTGATCACTCTCTCAGGCGCTTCTCCCCGATCACTTCCCTCAATTTTCAAGAGAGAAGGACGAATTCGAACGGGCTTCTTAGCCTTATTTGGTGGCCAATCATTTGCTCTATTTTTTGACACCAAAGTCATTTTGGTATTTGAACGAATTACCTATATCGAATGGTGCCAAATTTGGCCCAACCTGAGAAAAAAATATTTAATTTTAGGGTAACGGAGGAGACAGGGAACAGCTCTAACTTGGAGGGGTCAGTGTGCTGGATGCCCCTGAAACTTTGCCTACCTGACATGGCCCAATGTGGTGGCAAGCACGAAAATGGCCAGTCCATGGGCCAAAGCGATCTGTAGAACATTGGCACCGGCGGTGCCATCATCAGCAAGGGTCCGTTGGTTGGAGGGAATGGCCGAAAGGACACCTTTTGGGAGAAAAACGGACAAATCGGAGGAGGAGAGGAGTTAGTAGAGACCGGATGATTCGGATTCGGGACCCGGGATTCTCTACGAGTTTTCGAGGACTCTAACAAAATCTGGACACGAACTTGTGCCAAATTGTTGAAAACAAAAAAAAAAGAGTTTACCCCATTGTTTGCCCATGAATCCATCCATGGGTAGAAGAGTGGAACCCAAAAAAAGAAAGAAAAGGAACAATGGAAGGAAGGCGATGATTGCATACCGAGCAGCACAAACAGCAGAGTGCCCGCAAACTCGGCGACCAATTTGCTGAAGAGCAGCGGGGGGACGGGGACTGATCAACTGATCGGCCTACCTGATCAGCGAGTAGGGTCGCGAGTGGTGCTCGACGGCCGCCTGCGCGGCATCTTTAGCCCCCGCGCGCTCCGTCGGCATCAAACTCTTAAAGCGGTGGTGCATTGTTGGCCGGAGGGCACAGAGGCGGCGATGGGGCGGAAAAAATTGGCGGAAGGAGGAGGGGATCCGGAGTCCGTGAAAGAATATTTTACCATTTTTGTTGGTTCATCCGAGCGAAAGGAAGGACAAGGACCACTCGGGTGGAGGGTTATTGAGGAGGAGGCACAGGAACCAAAACCCAAGGGAAAGGACACTCGTTGTCTGATGACAAGGTGCTCTTTACAAAATTGGCCGATTCTTGGCGGGCAAGATAGTTCAGAGAATGGAGAACGAAAAACTGGTTTGCCCGAGACAATTTTTACCCTTTTAGAAGATTGCATTGATCAGCTGATCAAATGCCCCGGGATTGATCGAGTTCATCCTATTTTTCTAAAGTTCCAGGGGTGATCAGTTGATCCATATTTGATCAGTTCGCCCCAATCGACACGTGTTGTCCTAGCCTTCCGGGGATTGATCATTTGGCCCGTATCCATACAGAATATTCGGTCCCTTGGGACACCGATAAGCTGTTCCCTCGGGAAGATCAACAGATTGAACTGATCGATCCGCTATCTACCCGATCAGCTCTATGATCAGATTGACACTTTATCAGAGCGATCAGATCAGATTGGTCCATTCTCGACCTGCTTATGCCCCCAACCTTGGTGAATGCCCCTGTCCACGGGTCCTTTTCCGCCTCCTCGTCCTTGCTGCCGCCGCTTCCCGATGTTCCGTTGCCTCCGGCGGCGGCGGGGGAATAAAACCTTCCGGCTCCGCCGCTTCCGTTGCTGCTGTGCTGTCTCGGCGGATGGTAGGGCGGCGAGGGACGCGGATGGGCATCGGTGGGGAAAACGGCACCCGCGCCGGGGACCACGGTGGGGCTGGGATGGCGCCGGAGGCCCCCGAGCGAGTTGGGCGAGGAGGAGGAGTGTTGCTGGCGGTGGTACATTGGCCGAAAGAGTCCCGGGGAAAGGCGAATCCCGGGCAGAATTGGATCCAAATCGAGAAAGTTGGACACAAAAGGCAAAAATAATCCAAAACCCGAAGAAATTTGATAAGTCCAAACCCGCGGCAAGACTCAGGGACCCGATTGAATCCCATTATAAATGAGTATGAGTCCCAGGAAAATTGAGTCCCAAAGGCCAAAATTTTCCTCAAGCAATTCAAGAGTGGATCACGAGATAATAAATTTCCCAAGCCTTTATTAACTAGCGTAAGGCACCAAAATATATTATCAAAATGACCATTGTTGGCCAATTTTTGGATTCTCATCATTTCATCAGTGTTTCTGAACAAAATTATGGCCGCTGGGGATTCGATTGTCTCCTACCGTACTTGAAAGATATGAGTTGAGAAATGTCTTGAGGGAAAGAGAGAGACGATAAGCTTAAGAGGATGGGATCTATCAGAGGTTTTTTGTTTGAATAGGACGGAAGGAGGGAAGATGATGGGAAGAGGAGGAGGAGGAAAAGCTCGCGCAGTGAATTTGGTTGGGGAAAGGAGGGGAAACCTGAACTGGAATGGAAGGTATTCACTCACCATTCACCCGACCCAAATCGGGGGACGGAAAGGGATAACCTCCCTCTTCCCCTCATCTCCATTCATCCGGAGAAGATGAAATGGATGGGCTCAATGTTCGTTGGGCTAATGGAAATGGATAAATTGGAGGAGAAAATGTCATGAGGAGAAAGAATGAATGATAAAAACCCCCCGTGGTTTTGGAGGGACACATTAGCCGTCAAATTTCAGCACCCAAATCAATGGGAGGGGGGTTAGGAGGGTCATTATCAGCAGTTATCATCCCGCCCCAAATCCTTATCGATGCAAAGGAATGTTAAATGGAGAATGGGGACAAAATGTCAAAGACATCATTTTAATCACCGTTCAAAAAATGGGGAGGGGGGGGGGAAAGGATCCAAAATCAATATATGCAGAAACAACAACAAAACACACAAAGAGTGATGATCAAAGGGCTTCGATCCATTCCCGGATCGGACTCAGCGAATACTGCTCCCCGCCCCCACCAGTGCCCTCCTCCTGCTGCAGCTGGTGGGCACTGCATTCGGCAAATTCCAATTTGGCTCGCTTCAGGTCGGACCACTCAAATGATTTGCCGGTGTTGGTCAGAAGACGCTTCTCCGCCTCGCCGCTGGTGGAGGACAGAGCGGCCTCGCGGGAAATGTTGATCAGCCCGAACTCTTGTTCCAAACTCTTTTGGATCAGCTTAAAAACCAAAATGAAAGAAATTTTGTAGACTAAAATGTAAAAATCTAATTCTAAATTATTCCCCACTACCAGGTCGTATCATAAAAAAGGGCCGTTTTTATATTCTAGCTAATGTAACCCAACAATGAATGAAGCAAAAAAAAACTAAAAACTTGTGAAATGATACTCCTATATCTCCTCTACATTTTTGCTTTTTGAACCATTTATTATCACTGTTGAAATTCTCGAGAAAAAAATTCCCGAATCGAATTGTCTAGGTCAAAAATGGCAAAACGGTTTTTCGGGTTTAAAACCAGTTTGTTGGTGGGAAATTGAGCTGTTTATCGACCCAGCTTGTAGCTCATTGAATGCTGCATCGAATGCAAAAAACAGTATCTCGATTGGTTCATTCATTGGTTTTTTATGAATTTTGAAATTTTGGCTTAAAATCGGCTTATTTCAATTTATCTTTTTTCCAGTGAAAATTCAATAAAATCGTTGAGATGCGGTTTTTTTGCATTTTATGCAGCATTCAAAGGGCTACAATACGGGTCTATAAACAGCCCAATTCCCGGTCAACAAGCTGGTTTTAAACAAGAAAAACCGGTTTTGCCATTTTTGACCTAGACCTATTCGGGAATTTTTTTCTCGAGAATTTCAACGGCAATGATAAATGGTTCAAAAAGCAAAAACGTAGAGATATAAGAGTGTCATTTCATTTTTTTAGATTTTTTGCTTCATTCATTGCTGAGTTATATTAGCTGGTATGCAAAAACGGCCCTTTTTATGATACGACCTGATACTTGACCCTTAATTTTTTTTGTGTTTAAATAAATGAAAAAAAATGCAAGGGGCGTAACAGAAGAGGGCAAATGGGGTTCGCCCTTCCCCAAAATGTAAACTTTTTTGAAAAATTTTCGAGAAATGATAAAATTTCCTTAAAAAATTTGTTCAAAAAAATTTCCCGGCGGTACATAGGCAACCCTTATTCTATAAAAAGAAATTTTCTAGGAAATTCAATTTTTAAAACACCCCAAAAAGCGGTGAGTCATTTCCGAACATGCACCTCCTAAGCAAGAATTGACTTTTATAAATTTCTTAAACCCCTGCCCTCTCCTCACCGTTCCCGACTTGGCGTGTCCAATGTCCTGTTTGTTGCATGCAACCAACACCGGCACCTTTTGCTTGAGTTCGTAGAGCACATCATAAAGGAACTCAGCAACATCCTTAGGGAAAATTAAGTTCAGTCCATTTTAAAATCAAAAAATAAAATTAAATAAAAAAAAACTTCCAAATCAATTTTTAATCAAATTCCAACCTTCTTGTTGAATGTTGCACTGTCCACAATAAAAATGACGCATTTCAACAGCTTACGGTCCTGACAAGAAATATTAACTTTATCAGTAAATCAGATAATCGAACCGTACTTGTACTTGTGCACTTTAGGTTTTACTAATTGAGCAAAAAGTTTTAAGAGCACAATAAATAAGTTCCCCTAGGAGAATTGAACTTTCGCTCATTCAGTCACCTCATTGTCAGAAAATTGAGAGGGTTCTCTTCTGAAGAAAGCTTGATTTTCTCTAAATTTTTAATTCTGATGCAGGTGTTTACGATGTTACTAGTAATCGAAGCTGAAATATCTATCCCAATGAAATTTCTGCCATAAAGTATGTGGTGGTAAAAATTTTTCTTAAGCTGCATAAGCTGTTAACTAACCTGGTTAAGCCATTTCTGGTACAGCGTCTTCTTGAAGGACTCGGCCCCGGGATAGTCAACAAGATTGAACAACTTCCCACTGTCTGTCGCGTAATTTGTGTAGCAATTCTCTTTCAAGGACATGAAATAAGTCCAACGATTTCCTAAAAAATGTTTTACAAAATCCCGAAATTTTGGATTGAAGCTCTAAAAACATGGCAAACCCGGATTTATCAGTCTGGTGAACATGGTTGTTTTCCCGGTGCCCCGCAGCCCCACAAACAGAATGGTGTTGGCTTTGACCCGAAATTTGCGATAAAGAAGTAGGAGAAGGGAGGTGAGGAGCAGGACCAGGAAGGTGGCCAATGCGGGCAGGAACAGTTGATGGTCCGCCAGAGATTGGGTAGCGACAGCAGCCATCACGACAAGTTCAGCCGAAAAAGGTAATTGGGGTCAATTAATTAATTAATTTGTAGGAAAAATGCGAAGTAATGATGCAATAGAACAATGGATAAATTCGCAAAAAAAAAGAGCATAAAAATTATTATTGCGAAAAATAAAAAATCAATCAGATCAAACAATTCAGCTAAGTCCGAATTTTTTCTTCACATAAGGCTGTAGTCTGTCCTTTCCCTTGATATGATCAACTTCTTTGAAGAGCACATTCCTTCCAACTGAAATTGTAAATTGGATGCAAATGCAGAGTGTAATCAGAGGCAGGCCCGTGGCCAGCACCAGCAGGAAAAATTTTTATGAGAAATTCCCATTCCTCACTCATCAGAAGACCGACAACTGAGAAGATGTAACCAAAATTTTCAGGAAATCTAATAATAGAACATAAAATTCTGCATATGTATATTTGCTTTTTATACATAGGTTGGATTAGCAAGCTTTTGGTTACATCTTCGCAGTTGTCATCTTTTGCCACCACCATACATGGGCAAGGTGCCCCAACATTTTCCAAAATGCGAACCCCTATAAAAAAGCTCGCCAGATAAAATTTTAGGTCAACTTTTCCAGTTTACGGGCGAAAGTTTTACCAGGTCGTTTCATAAAAAATGGCCGCTTGTGAAAAGTTCAATTTATCTTTTTAAAAATAAGTATTTTTATTGACTTTTTTGTGCAAATTCTATTCATTGGGAGGTTACCCATCAGTATCTTACCAAATTTACTCAATAAAAGCATTTTTCAAAAAAGTTTTAAGCTAGAAAATGACCGAAGGTAAGTATAAAATTCAATACTACTTTACACATTAAACTCGAAAACTGAAAAAATGCAAAGCAAGCGATCTTAAACTTTTATAAAGCATTGATAACGGGTGTATTCCTTTGGTTAATAACGTTAAAACAATTCTATAAATTCCATTTAGGACACAGAAGCACCAAACTTAAAAGGGAGTTCCAAAAGTCCATTCATCAAGGACAAAAAGGTCCTGACTGATAATGGAAAATTATACGGAGAAATTTTCCGCGCGAAATTATAGCTAAGATATAGACCTATCATTTGAAATAACATTGGTTCCAGAAAGTTTACCTAAGAAATTTTTTTGGTCCCATAAAAGTCCGGTCATAAGCGTGTTCACCAAAACAGCAACGAGAAAAGACTTGTCGTTCAATTCTGGCTAGTAAAAGAAATAGCCAAAATTTTACAAAGATGATTAAATATGATGAAAAATAGGTTAATTAGAGCTATATTCTGCAAAAAATTGATTGGCTAAAGTCTTGGAAAATTTAATTTTGGTCTCTCGATCCCTACTCGTTCGGAAAGTTGGGTTTTATGGATTTTTGGGTCTTTTCATGGCTTAAAGTTTGGTAAATACCCCTCTTCTAATCCTAAGCTGATAAATATAATCCTATATTGACTATTCTGGTTGATAAAAGTCATAACAAACTCGTTTCTGAATTTTTTATAGAAAGTTGAATAGGTCATGTCTTACCCTTTAGGGATGCTCCAATCTGGCACTCAAATGTCAACTTTGATTACTCTACTTATACATTCGATAGAAAAGTGCTTTTCACCCCGTCTTATTCCTTAGACCATGCACTTAAAATTACCACTAAATTATTCTTCCCCAATGGTTTCTTACGGAGGNGGCAATTCACGGAAGAAGCCGAGGTCTAGGAGGCGGTGGGGCAGTACCTTACTTCAAAGATCGGCTCAGATTTTTTCGTTCGGCTATTCGCAAACTCCCTTCTCGTTGGCTTAAGGTAGTCCACAAACACGGTGATTAATTTGTTGAATAAGTTTTTCAAATGCTTCTCATTTGATTGTTATTTTTCAATTTTTTGTTTAAAAATTTTTTTCATAAAAAACGGCCATTTTTTATGACCCGACCTGGTAGTGAGAAATAGCCTATAAATTTTGGCCGCTGGAGAAAATTGGGCGCTATTTGAAAGAAGGCCTGTTTTGAAAATCCACCAAAAGGGTCCCCCCTGTTAGGCAAAAATGAAATTTTTTTTTGTTTTTTTGGCAATTATTTTGCTCAGAAATGAGTTAAAAAGTGAAAAAATTGTAAAAAATTAAGATTTTGATTTTCAAATGAACAGGGTCCCCCCTGTTGAATTTTTGGGTTTTCAAAACAGGCCTTCTTTCAAATAGCGCCGAAAATTGCTAGTTTTTAGGCCTTTTTGATAAGAAATTTACCATTTTTAGAGGAATTTCATTGTAATTGGGGGGGGAGGCGGTCCCGATAGGGGCCGCCGGAGAAATTTTCGAGATTTTGGGCTCATTTTCGTAAGAAAATTGATCGATTTTCTTCCCTTTTCTTCACTTCGCACCATCGCGGACCCCCTTTTTTCTTTCCCTCCCCCCGAATCTGCGGACCCCCTGACCCCGCTGCGTGCGGACCCCCACCCGACTGACCCCCCCTTGCCCATGTATGGCCACCACGCCCTCAGGGGAGCGGGGTATCTGGCAGCGGCGGGGAGGGAAAATGTCGAAAATTGACATGGTTTTAAAAGTTATCATTTTTTTCTACGAGAGTATAATTGCTCGAGAAAAATTTTCATAAGGGTTTCCTTGTTAATTTTGTGCAAATTTTTTCCTCGTGCATTAAGGTTATCAGCGTCTTATTTCACACCTGGAACCCAAACCCCCAAAACTCATTGTCAGCTCCTTCGTCAAATTTTTTCCTGGCTATGCCCTTGGATTTGGATGTCAAATTAGTCCCACAAAAGGGTTTGCAAATGAAAATACTCACTTGCCGGATCAAAAAGTATGACTGCTGCTTCTGGTCCTGCCCTTTCTCTGAGCCAAACGTTTGTTGTCCCCGAAATTACGCTGGCCAATCTCACGACCAGATACCTAAGAACAAAAAATCCGAAACTCCCGGAATAATGAGTTAAAACAGAGCCGCCAACTTTGTCTTCGCCATTTTCTGTGTAGTCCAGCAGAAGTCGTAAAAATGCTATAAAAATGAATGTGACAATGATTCAATTATTATCTAAAAATATAACGAAAATTAATGGAAGTATTTATATTTATGAATATATAAATATGCATAATGTAACATGTCTTGAATTGAAAGACGCAAAGGGGAAGTTATAAACGTTTGAAAAGATGCCGGATCTAGACTAATATTATTTATGATCTCGACTAAAATACTGACCAAATGATTTTTTGATCCAAATGTTGGAAATTGGCTCCTTATCGGCAATCTTTCGGAATTGCGGTCCCGTGGAAAAAATTCATAACCTGGTCTGAAATTCGCACACTAGGGTTTTTTGAGGTGCTGATTACGAATCTGAGCTCCGATTTTGTCCATGATTAATTAAATCTAAGATTT
This sequence comes from Rotylenchulus reniformis, assembly GCA_001026735.1. Taxonomy (NCBI): domain Eukaryota; kingdom Metazoa; phylum Nematoda; class Chromadorea; order Rhabditida; family Hoplolaimidae; genus Rotylenchulus; species Rotylenchulus reniformis. The sequence goes on along the minus strand of LDKF01000097.1, from coordinate 59,321 downwards.
TTATCAAGTCTTGATTTTTTGTCAAATCTTTGAGATTCAATATTCCAACTATTTTATTTAATTATCAAAAAAATATTATTTTATAATTAAAAAAATATAAAAACAAACATATTTCACTGTTAACTTGGTATAAAATGAGTAGCATAATTCAATGGCAAAAAGGTCAAATTTCGAAAAATCAGCACTTGATGAAAAATCATAGATTTGATTCATCATAGACAAAATCGGAGCTCAGATTCGTAATCAGCACCCAAAAAACCCTAGGGTGCGAATTTTCAGCCCAGTTTATTGACAGACAAGATTATTGATTTTTTCCACGGGACCGCAATTCCGAAAGATTGCCTCGTTATCTGTAGCGAAAAAGTGTTCTTTGAAACGAGAGAATGCTCATGAAAAGTAAAACGAGTGTGCTCATTGGTACTGTAGCACGTCCGCTAACTTAAAACTATTGGTCCATAAAACATTAAATCAATAAAATTCAAGCAAAGGGAAGCGATCGGAGGGCTAACTGATGACGAAGAAAGGAGGTCAAAAGCGAGGATTGTAAAGTTATAAAGTAAAGAGAGAACAGAGGACGATCGAAGGGGATAAAGCCTAGGAATTCCCCAATTCCAATAAAATGACCGAAAAATGGAAGCTCTAATACTAATACAACAATATTTATAAGCACCAATAGCAATAGAGTGTACAATTAGACACTATACAATACAATACATACAACATCTTGAACAAGATAAGGATACAGCGCAAGGTGCCAACAAATGCAAGAATATTGGGACACAGAACAATAGTAATAGATCACCATATGAATGTATATGAGGGGGGTTACAACAGCACAGTGGGGGGAAATCATCACATCACAGCAACAACACCGCCATGGTCGCGCCGGGCCCGTCCTTCTATTTCCTCCGTCCATTCCTTCTCGTTCATCACTACTTGCCCATGTAGACCGAAGTGGCACCCGCACCAGGTCGAGCAGCCGCCGGCTTCGGAGCAGCAGCAGGAGCAGCGCGAGCACCACCGCCGCCACCTCCGCCGCCCATGTAGACCGACGTGGCACCTGCGCTTCCGCCGCCACCTCCGCCCATGTAGACCGACGTGGCACCAGCGCTTCCACCTCCACCTCCCATAGCAACCGGAGCCGCAGCAGGTCTGCCGCCGCCACCACCACCACCTGCGCCCATGTAGCATGACACGAGACCTCCGCCGGAAGGTGCGCCTATGAGAAAGACATGGAAAATTTATTGACCAACAAAAGCAGACTGGAGGTAACCAACTTGCTGGAGCCGGAGCAGGTTTAGATCCGAACATTGCCGTCATTGTGCCAGCAGCAGGAGCGCCACCCATCGCGGTCATTGTCCCTGCAGCTGGTGCACCACCCATGGCCGTCATGGTTCCTGCGGCCGGAGCTCCACCCATGGCAGTCATTGTTCCTGCAGCTGGGGCACCCCCCATTGCTGTCATCGTTCCTGCGGTAGGAGGAAATATAATTTTGAATCCCATGGCCTTTATGGTACCGGCTGCCGGCGCACCGCCCATTGCAGTCATGGTCCCCGCCGCCGGAGCGCCTCCCATGGCCGTCATGGTTCCTGCTGCCGGAGCGCCTCCCATTGCAGTCATGGTCCCCGCCGCCGGAGCGCCTCCCATGGCCGTCATGGTTCCTGCTGCCGGAGCGCCTCCCATGGCCGTCATGGTTCCTGCTGCCGGAGCGCCTCCCATGGCCGTCATGGTTCCTGCTGCCGGAGCACCGCCCATTGCAGTCATCGTGCCCGCCGCCGGAGCGCCTCCCATAGCCGTCATCGTACCCGCTGCTGGAGCACCTCCCATGGCCGTCATCGTGCCCGCTGCTGGAGCGCCTCCCATGGCCGTCATCGTGCCCGCTGCTGGAGCGCCTCCCATGGCCGTCATAGTACCCGCTGCTGGAGCCCCGCCCATTGCAGTCATCGTTCCAGCCGCTGGGGCACCGAACATCGCAGTCATTGTTCCGGCCGCTGGGGCACCGCCCATTGCAGTCATCGTTCCGGCCGCTGGGGCACCGCCCATTGCAGTCATCGTTCCGGCCGCTGGAGCACCGCCCATTGCTGTCATCGTTCCGGCCGCTGGAGCACCGCCCATTGCGGTCATTGTTCCTGCTCCGAACATCGGTGGAGCTTTGACAGCTGGAAAAGAAAAAACGCGTTATGATGGTCAGTCCAAGGCAAACAACCTCCCCTCTACCTGGGGAAGGTTTTCCAGCTCCTGCTCCCATGTAGACGGACGTAGCACCAGCTGCGCCGCCGCCTCCGAAGCCTCCCATGTAGACTGATCCTGCTCCGGCTGCTGGCTGTTGGGGTCTCGCTGCTGCTGGCTTCGGTCCTCCCCCTCCTGCACCCATGTAGACGGATGTAGCACCAGGCGCTGCACCTCCGGCAGGTTTGCCGGTGCTGCTGGCGGCATACATTGAATGAGCCATCGTTGATGAAGATCCGTGTGCTGCTTTGCTGTTGTTGTCGTAGTCGTCGTCTGATGAAGTTGTTGCGTGACTGTGTCGCTGTTGGTGATGGGTCGAGTGGTGCATTGCGAAGAAACCACACCATTTTTATAGCTGGACGGCGTGGAGCGTGGAAAAATATTTGGCTGTGAGTTATGCTAAAAAATTGAAAGTAATATTAAAAATACGCAAAAAAAAAGAATCAACAAATTTTTCATTGGAAAAAAAGGCGCTACCATAATTCGTCTAAACCATGATTCGTCTAACCAGCCAAAAAGTCACGATTCGTCTAAACAGCCAAAAGGCCACGATTCGTCTAAACAGCCAAAAAGCCACGATTCGTCTAATCAGCCAAAAAACCATGATTCGTCTATAAACAGCAAAATTTTTTGAATTCTTAGTTTTCAATAAATACGGTACGTGATGTGATGACAAGTACAAGGGCAAGTACGTGATGTGATGACAAGTACAAGGGCAAGTACGTGATGTGATGACAAGTACAAGGGCAAGTACGTGATGCGCTATGTTGGTTTTTTGACGACACTTGCTAATTCACGTACCCGTTTTGGTACTTGTGCAGTTTGGGTCCACCCTGGACCCCCCACCAGAGCAACAGAAAAAAAATTCATAAAATCACCTCCAGATGACTTCCTTTTTTTGGGGGGGGGGGG
>LDKF01000097.1:34908-49296 GCA_001026735.1 Rotylenchulus reniformis | reverse complement strand
CCCCCCTTTCCTTCCCTAGTTAAACCCTTCCGATTCTCTTTATGATGAACATCTCCCTCTTCATTTGCTCTTCCATCGATGATGAACATGTTCATCCTCCTCCTCCTTCTGATCCCCAAAATCTTCCGCTGATGATCATCCGTCTCATCCCCCCTCTCTCCTCCGCCTTCTTCCTCACAAATCCCTCTAATCTTCCCTTCCCTCACAGCAAACTCCCCTTCATCATTTTCATCATCCGGATGATATTGTTCATGATGTCGATGGGGACATTCATCCCCTCCTCTTCCTCATCCTCCTTCTTCCGATGATGTTCATCTCCTCCTTCATCTTCATCATCTTCATCCTCCTCTCCTCCTCCTCATCCGCTGACCATGTGCCGTCCCTCCACCATTTGCGCACTTTGGGCGAACATTGCAACGAGCACACCATCCAGTGCGAGCCGGGCTTGCAGTGCACGCTGCTGAACGGCAAACAGACATGCAGGGGTGAACCAGGCCATCGAAAACCGAGTTTTCCTTGGGTTTTTAACGCAAAAATTTTAAGCCATGGTCCAATTCAAGGTTCTAACTTTTCCCAACTTTGGCCAAATTTTCAGAATATTTGAAAAATCACAAGAAAATGCATTTGGGCTGATTTTGTGATCCACTAAAGGGTCCATCACGGAGTTGGAAGGCCTTTGAATTAATTCCTGAGGAAAATTTTGGGCCAATTTTCCTATCGGTCCGATTTGCTGGAGAAATTTGGCACAACTTTCTCCCCTTTTTCCCTTTTGGGTCAATTTTTTAAATTTAATGGCCAAACTTTGGGGCCAATTTTCAAGATGGGCCATCCCTTCCGAGTTTAGCGCCATCGACGACGGAACAGCCTGCGGATGAGCGGTGCCTTCATGTCAAATGTGCTGTGGTGTTCCCGGACTGCGCGGCCGATTCGGTGCCCATTTTGGTCCAACCGGTGGCATCCGCGGAAGAAGAGCAATTTGACCGGGACCCGGATGATGACCAGCAGGAGCGGGACGAGTGCTGTCCGGCACTGGTGAAGTGCCAATGCGACCCGCAAAAGTGTTTGGTGCCGCAGTGTCCGGAGGGCACCGAACGCGTGTTGGTCCACCAGGGACGCGCGGACCAGCCCGGCGCATGCTGTGACCGGTTCGAGTGTCGCCAGTCCGGTGGGTCCCGGCACTTTTGCGGAAACTAATTAATAAGTCATAAACTCGGTACTTATGTCGTTTATATCCCCTTTTTACCTCCCATTTTTTTTTGTAAATTCATCTAAAAATGGCTTATCCAGGGTATTTTTGACGCTGAATCCGATTCTGACGTCCATTTTGACTTTCTGCGTAATCTGACGTCACTTTTTGATGTTACGTCAATAATAATTTTCTAAAAATTTCTTTAATTTTTTTGTGCGTAGCTGGGATGCTCCATTATTAAATCCAAAATGGATATCAGAATCGGATTATGCGTCAAAAATTACCCCTGAGTAGTCATTTTTAGATGAATTTTCAAAAAAAATTTTTTTTCGACGCCGACGTCAATATGTGACGTCCAATGACGCGTTACGTCAAAATGGACGTCAGAATCGGATTCAGCATCAAAAGATAACCCTGGGAGTTTTTTGTTGAGATGATTTTATGGGAAATTTTTTTTGAAAATTTTGGGGGGTAAAAAGGGGATACACATGATATAAGTACCATAAACTCTTTGGTACTTGTCTAGTTTGGGTACCATTTTTTGGTCAAATTTTCCAAAAAAATATTTTTTTGTCGCAAATGCCTCAAAATGACGTCCTAGGGCCAGTTTTTGACGCTGAATCCGAATTTGACGTCCGTTTTGACGTCCGACGTCATCTGACGCAACTTTTCTGACGTCGGAAATTTTTGACGTCAAAAAATTTTTTTCCAAAATTTCTGGTGGGCGCGGGAATACGGCACAAACGAAGACATGTGAACATTTATTTTATTGTATTTCACTGATTTCAATGCATAAAAGTTCAATTTTGAAAAAAAATTTGACGTCAAAAATTTCAGACGTCAAAAAATTGCGTCAGATGACGTCGGACGTCAAAACGGACGTCAAATTTGGATTCAGCGTCAAAAACTGCCCCTAGGAAATTAGTTTTACAGTGTTTTCAACAAAAAAATTTTTTTTGGAAAATTTGACCAAAAAATGGTACCCAAACTAGACAAGTACCAAACTCTTTTTGGCAGAGTTGCGTTGCGAGCACGTGCGCTGTCCGGACTACGCCAGCCTGGACCTGGTGGACCTGTACTCGCCGGAGGGGGGCGCCTGTCCCCCGGACAGTCACCGTCCGCCGCCCTATGTGCCTGCCGGCTCCTGCTGTCCCATCCGGCCCCAATGCTCGTGTCGTCCGGACGCGTGCGAGCCCGCTCGCTGCGAGCCCGGCGAGCGGTTGGTGGTGCGCAAGCGGGGACGCGGGGAGCCCGGCCGCTGCTGTGACGAGGTGCGGGAAGCGAAGGGTTGGAACTGTCCTGGTTACGGTTACAAAATGTCCTCAAAAGGTCGAATGTCGACCGGAGACGGAAGCGGACGAAGCGGGCGTGTGCCGGCACGGAAACCGCACGTATGTGCGCGGCGAGCGTTGGCACAGCGCGCCCTGCCAGGAGTGCCAATGCGCCGGGGGAGGCGTGGCATTGTGCAGTCACATGGAATGCCCGAAGCTGGCACGTGAGTATTAGAACACAGCGGGGTACTGTATAATACAGTAATTGGATTCAGAAGAATATGGTAGAGCCCACATCGCTCCAAAGGGATACTGTATGTTAGACCACGATGGATACTGTGAAATTCAACAGTACAGGGACCTAAGTGTTATGGTAGAGTACATTGGCCAATCTAGCACAATTTAATGCTAATGCACCGGAGAGAATTGATGCCAATCTGTGCTGGGGGTCTATGATTGTATCATAATTTGGCGGAAAAAGGTGCCAAGAAGACCTATTTGGATGTCTAACTTGTAAGAATATGGGTCCAAGATGTCCCAAAAATGATTTTTAGGCTCCCTTTTAGAAATTGTCTCTTTATTTTTTAGGGCCCTCATGGCCAAATTAACGGTCCGTCCAAGAATTACCATGCCCAATGGCCTTTTCCGGCTTTTCGGTATTTTATGGCCAATTTGGGTTGATCTTCAGCCGACTGTTCCTGGGTCGGTCTGGTGCCGGGCGAGTGCTGTCCCGTGTGCCTGGGCTGCCGAGATGACCAGGGCCGCACCTACGGTTGGGGCGAGCATTGGGCCCGGGACGGATGCACAAATTGCACGTGCGCGGACCACCGGTGGCAGTGCCAGAAGTTCATCTGCAAGACCGACTGCGAGCACCCGGTGCCGGTGCCCGGCGACTGTTGCCCCGTGTGCGAAGGTCAGCGAGTGGTGGCCCATAATCACTGATCGGAAAGCCGATCTGATCACTGATCAGCATGCGCCCAATGGCCCTTCAGGGTCCTTGATTCATCGTTCATAAGCCTCATGGGTCCTATCACTGATCTGCTTCGATCAATTGCTGACAGGATCACGAGTTTAATCACTAACAGGCTCTTGGGTCCGATCATTGATTCTGCTTTCCGAATAGAGTGATTCGACTTATACTTCCTCCTATTCCTATATCATTAAGTTCCGATCACTGATCAGAATGTAAGAGAGGAAAATTTTAGTCGGGAGCAGGACAATTAAAAGGTATACATAGAGGGGCACAGTTGGACGGATTGGACACCTTCATTAGGCTAGGAGAGGTGTCCGATCTGGCCACCATGAGTTCGATTCCCTTTGGGCACAAAATATATTTTGCTTTTCACTTCAGAACCCACGGTAGTGAAGGAGCCCGCCACCTCGGGCTGTCCATCGCTGGATCAATGTCCGCTGCGCTGCGATTTGGGATTGGTGCAAAATCGGTTAGTATGGAGCTAGAAAGAGCCGGGGTTGATCGATCGGGATTCTCGCTCCCGATCCGATCGATCGATCTGATCATCCGCGGACTTTGTTTGCCCATCCCAAAGTTCAAATCACTCAGACGAAGCGGATGCTTTGAGTGCAAATGCACCGACGACGGAACGGCGAAGAAGCAAGAAGGGGAGGGGGGCGAGGGGGAGAGAGCGGAAGGAGGCGGAGGAGGGAGAGAAGCGCAAAAGTGCGAACCGCTGACGGAACACAATTGTGCCAGGTGAGGGGAGGGGCGGAACGACCGCCAAAAGGCCCGAAAAACGGTGCAAAATGGTCAAAATGAAAATTTTAGTGGGATTTTCCCCCGAATTTCTGCGAATTTAACACAACAAGTTGACCTTGGGACTTGGTCCAAAAAGTCTCACAAGTCAGAGGAATGGCACTCGATAAATCCTTTAAGATTGTGTGCCCATGGGTATCTGCGCGACGAGCGCGGGTGCGCGCTGTGCCGTTGCGCGCATTGTCCGCCGCTGATGGACGGGCGTTGCGGGAAACACTGCGTGCACGGGTACGAGCACAACTCGCTGGGGTGCCCGATCTGCAAGTGCAGGCCCGGTGAGTCCCAGGGGAATTGTCCCAATTCGTATAACTAAAATTGTCCTTAAATTAGGACAAATTTGGGCACTACTTGAAAGACGGGCTATCTTGAAAACCCCAAATTAAACAGGGGGGACCCTTTTCATTTGATATCAAAAAAAGTTTTTTTTCTATTTTTTCGTACTTTTTAACTACTTTTTGAGCAAAAGATTTGAAAAAACCAAAAAAATTTTTTACAATTTTTACCTAAAAGGGGGGACCCTTTTAGGGGGGTTTTCAAGATAGCCCGTCTTTCAAGTAGTGCCCAAATTTGTCCTCAAGGAATTGTTGTCCTACTTCGACAAATGTCATGAAAAAGGCCAAAAAGGTCACCTTTTGGGTCGCTTGTTAAGAGCTTTGGTGTGATGGTTCCAAATTGTCCAAATCCATGGGATTTGGCCAAAAATGTCCAAAAACTATGCAAATTTTTCCCAAATTTGGCCATTTTTTTGCAGTTCCCGAGGGTGCGCTTGCGGACCAATCTTCCGCTTCCGCATCGACTTCCTTTGTGTCAATTGTGCCGCCAACATCATTGATTTTGTCGCCGGCGGACGATGGTGAACTTGCTGATCTGCGTTGCACCTCTTCCGCCTCCGCCGAGGAGCGCGACATTGGCGAGTGGTGGACCGACTCGGGCTGTTGGCAGTGCTTTTGCCAGCAGGGAAAGGTGTGATCTTTGATCCTTTCTTGCTGGTCACTGATCTTTGGCCTTTAGGAGTTCTGCTCGCTGATCTCATGCCCTGCACGCGCGGAGGCGGACGACCAGTGTCCGGAGGAGCAGTGGACGCGGAGCACGGAAAGTACGGAAGGCCAATTTCTCTTCCTATAACTTTTCCCGCGATTTTCTACATCTTTCATACTATTTTCAACCCTTTTCGTACAATTTTAGACTCATTCCCTACCACTTTCGACCCTTTTCCTACCAATTTCAACCCCTTTCACACCATTTTCTACATCTTTAGAACCACTTTCGACCCCTTTCATACCAATTTCGACCCTTTCCTATCATTTTCGACCCTTTTCGTACCATCCTCTCTCCCCATTTTCAGACCAATGTTGCCCGAGTTGTGTTGCTGCTGCCCCATCATCCCCCTCAAATTCGTCCCTCGTGCCCCATCGCCTTCTTCCTCCCCCTCTCCCCCACCACCACTTCTCCCAAGTTTGCCATTCCCCGGGCACCGGCCAACTGTTTGTGGACGGCGAAACATGGCGTTTGGACGGTGGTTGTGTTGCGTGCACTTGCCGAGTGGGCCATGTGCTGTGTGTTTGGAAGTTGGTTGAATCTGGCCAGATCCCCAAACAGCGAAATCCCATCCAAAAGTTCCTTTTGCCATAAAAAATTGATCCAATTTTTGCAGCGATGGCAACCCATGTCCAGCAGCCCCTTGTGAACGGCCAATTCTGGACCCAACCATGGACCAGTGTTGTCCCAGGTGAACACGATACCAATGAACAAAGATACCAAGATTTGGACACTAACGAATGTAAGGAAGAAGCTGGCTGGACGGTTAAAACGCCTATGACGGGGGTTGATAAGATCCACAAGAGAGACGGGCAAATGCACCCCGGTAGCTCAGCAGACGGTAAGAGCATCGGTTCTGTGGTGAGAGGAAAAGCGCTAATCTGATCGCCTCACCGGAGATGGTGCGGTTCGATTCCCGCCCGGGGTTAACATTTTGCCCAACTCAGTCGAATGTACAGGACCGACATAAGGATGATCTTTGGACCAAACTTGACCAAATGAATCGCATTGTATGTTTTAAAGGTGTCCTCCAACCTCGGCAGAAACCACAATTGCCACTTTGGCAGCAGATGTTGACGAACCACCGATGTCCAACATCAGTTGCGTGGACGACCTCAGCGGAGTTGTGCAGCCGGTGGGGGCCGAGTGGCGCAGGGATGTGTGCCATTCGTGCCGGTTGGTGCCATTTCAGGGACTTAACTTTTGCCCCAACTTTTTGACTATGTAAAGGCCAAAATTTGGCCAAATGCAGAATTTTATCCATTGCCAAATTTCTTACGCCACAGCTGTTCCGCCGACGGCAATGCCCTGTGCTTCCGGGAGCGGTGTGCCGGTGCGGAATACGATGGCTGTGCCGGAGGCCGAATGTTGACGCTGAAGGGCCGTTGCTGTCCCATCTGTTCAGGTTGGGAGAATTTTCCCGCCGAAAGCGTGATTCCCGGAATCGGTTGAAAAGTTCGAAACTCAAAACTCGTACTTTTGGCCCGGACTTGGCACGAATTCTCTTTGCACAGATGCCTTGCGGGCGGAAGGGTCGACGGCAGTGTGCATCTACGCGAGCAATGTGTACGCGAGCGGCGAGCAGTTCAGGGACGGCCCGTGTCGCAACTGCACTTGCCTGACGGGCGGCACCATCCGATGCCTGGAGATCCATTGTGCGCAGCGGTGCGGATCTGCCAGAGCGGATGCGGAAGGCAATGGCACGCGGGAGGATGCGGGCGGATGTTGCGGGATCTGCGCAGGTATTGGCAGGAATATGACAAATGGATGTCATAGGAAGGCAAAACAGAACAGAAATCATGCTCATGATAGATCAGGATGAAAATGGAGGTACGGTAGCACAACTTATCGATGCCCCATGTTGCAGATCAACATTCCGCAACGGATGGTGGTAATTCCGGCACTGACCCATCCTCCTCGTCGGCTGATCTCGCGGTGCTCTACTCATCCTTCGAAAAGGGCAACGAGGACCAGGTTCAAGGAGGATAAGTCTGACCCCAAGCATCATCATCCTCCACAGGTGCTGTTCATCGGTGGCTTGGACCCCCGTGACCCTTCCGTCGTCGCTTCCTGCGCGTCCTGGTTCCGCCGCCACATGTTGCCGCTTGTTGCGCTCACGGCGTTGCTCGCGCTCGCCGCCCTGCTCGCTTTGGGTGCCGCATCGGTTATGGCAGTGGGCGGGTGGCGGAAGGGCAAGAAGAAAGTGGCGGGTGCCACGGGAAGTTGCGCGCCAACCCGGTGGTTGCGCAACATTGTTGCCCAACAACCGCAACAACCCAAACAGCCGGAGGACGAGACGGGAGTCGCAACAACAACATCGCCCCTATTGGTGGTGGCGACAAAACGATGACGAGCACACGGGCTATTCGACCTAAAATATGACCATAACGCCATACAGTACATAGTTACCGTACGCTTGCAGAGTTCCAACTTGTACAATACCATAACTAACTTATAGTATTCGAAAAGCGACCGTAACTCACGCACATTTACAATAAGCCTGTTGAGTGCACAACCTGTATGATACCGTAACCGCATGGAATTCCTACCCTGTGGAGTACTCACTCTAATTCCCCTGACCGTGTCATAGTTTTATCCCTTAAGTTAGTGGTTGTTCTAGCTTGTACACTACCGTACCCTTCCCGACTCTTTGCCCACCTTGACTACCGTAACCCACACTTAATCTTCTTGTCGTGTCCCTCCTACCTCTCCCCCTGTTTATTTTTGTCCTCCCGAACCCGAACTTAGGATCAGGACACCAGAGTGCCAATGCCAACACAATAACTCAGCTTAGGCGCAATCCTAGAACAATGACTTTGGAGCCAAACAATAGAGCAAGAGCGCATCCAAAAATTGTGGCCAAGAAATCACTCGTATTGGCCAACTCCGGCACATGTGTTCACTGTGGCCATATCATTCTTTACAATGGGCCAATTCAAGTGGACTTGCGATTTTTGCTCTATCTTTGAATGCCAAGCTCATCTTGCTACTTGGCGCGTGCGCCAGATTTCCCTTGCACTTCCCAAACTTTCACTGTATATATTATACTGTAGTGTCCCTGCATACTGTGACTTGTGATCCCCCGTGGGTATTCTTCCTGCTCTGACACAATCTCTTCTGGCCAAGTACATAATATTGTCGACAATTCCCACAAAGTGCGGATTTTTTTTTGTTTATTTTTTATTTTTCGAAAGAATAAAATGTTTGTCGAGACAAATATATATTTTTGTTGGTATGAAAGTGTCAAGGAGGACGGGGGTCTGGGTACGGCGAGTGCAAGAAGTCGCCGCGCGACAAGGGCCGTGGTCGCCGGCGAGCGGATCAGGGCGAGGAGAACACGCTGTGGTCGCCGCCAATGAGCTCCGGCGGCGGGTTCACCAGTTGGCCAAGCAGACGCAGGAAGTCGCCGCTGCACATGTTGGACAGGTCGAACACCAGCGAGTGCCCGTAGCGCTGGCTGTACTCGGCACAGATGTCGTACAGGTCAATCTGTGGGGGGGATACGGTAGGCCATGGGATTGTTTGTGCAATGGTGGGTTATTGAGGAGAATACGGTACCCTGGGCACTGGGGCAAGGTACGGTATTCATGTGACAGAAAATCCCAGGAGATGGGTCCGAAGGACTGCATACAGTATAGGGTAAAGTACCTTCTAATTAATAGACAACCCTTAATTCAACAATATATGTAGCCATGGCCAATAACAATTGTACATATTAGATCTGTTATTCCATGGAGCATTCGAGGTTACATTACAGTATCCACCCCCTTTCATTACCTATATTCTACAGCGTCTTTCGCCCAGATTTCTCTTACTCACAGTTGTGGTATTGTGTGCCCTACCCCTATGGGGTTTTGCTGTGCTTACCTCGCTGCGGGACACCAGCACCCGGATGATGGTCTGGTGATCCGGCCTGTTCTGGGACACCGCCTCGTGCAGCTTTTCCGCAAAGTACAGCTGCATGTTCTTGGAGATGCGCGCTTAAAAGTTTGATCTCTTACCTTCCGGATCACTCACTAAATCCGCTTATTACCGTAGAGCAGGATGGCCTGCTTGATGTCCGAGTGGATGTGCACGCTCTTCCGGATGGTCCACTCGAAGTCGCGCCGCGCAGGCTCCCTGCGCGCACTCGCGCCGCCCTCCGCCTCTGTGGGGAGTTGCGCGTCGCGCGCAAGCGCATCGTAACGGTCGACGAAGGCGCGGATCTGGTTGGGCCCGCGCAGGCCGAACACCCGGTTGAACAGCTCCATGGAACGGCCCAACTCCTCAACGGTGCCCTCCTAAAAATTAATTCATTTGGGATATTTTTCCCGTGGGACCTTTTTGAGATATCTCTGAAAGTTTGGCCATTTGGGACATTTCTGGTTGGCCGTTTTGATACATTTGATTGGAAATATTTGTCATTTAGGCCCTTTTTGGGATATGTTTGATCCCTTTTGAGACATATTTCACCATTCTGGCCATTTAGGACATCTTGATCCATTCTGGCCATTTAGGACATCTTGATCCATTGGTTATCTCTGATCCTTTTGGAATATCTCCGACCCTGTTGTCCATGTTTTCCTTTTGGAATCTTCGGGCCATTTTAGGACATTTCTGATTTTCTGGGATATCTTCCGTCATTTTGATCCGATTGGGTTATTTTTGTTCCTTTTATGGATAGTCGTCAATCATCAAATTTCGACCATTTTGCTACTTTCCGGACCTTGAACATCGTTTCCGCCTCCCTGTTCGCCTCCTCCGCGTCCACATCCTCGGTGAAGTCCGTCTTGCGCAACAGCAGTTGGGCCAACATCTTGCCGAACAGTCCCTCCACCTTCACACACAGGTCGCGCTCCAGGGACACGCGGAACTCGCTCTTGGGAAGGGACGGGGAGGGTACTGTAGGAATACGGTAGGGATACGGTACTGTACTTGGTAGGTGTCCTGGATGACGCCGAGTTGGGCCGCGGTGCTGGTCAGCGCAATTTCCACCGCCGCACTGCGTCCAAAGGATTTGCCCTTTCAAGGGAAGAGAATTCTTTACACTTTTCGGATCAATTTTATACTTTTAGACCATTGGTCTTACAAGTTAGAATACGTATGTAAATGGCGATACTTTATGAGCTCACCGAGATGGCAAAGTAGAGGGTGCGTGCCGAGTACACATGCGCGGGTGCCAACAGTGCCAGAATGGACTCCATGAAGTGCCCGCCGGCCTCCTCCTCAATGTCATCGGCCAGGATCCTGTTCAGCAGGTCATCAAGTTCAAGCAGTACTTGGCATTTGCCACTCGCTCACCTTCCGTACATATTCTCATAGGCTGTGGCGATCTTCTGCCGTTGGAAATTGTTGTGGGCCAACAGCACATCGATCAGTGTTTGGTCATGGCTTTCTGCGCGGGGTTGATCACCCGTGATCAATCCGTTGATCATTGATCACTTACGGATTCCGCCCGCCAACGCCATCCGCAACCGTTTGGACGCCTCCTCCGGGTGGAAGTCGTCGTCCTCCGGGCCCCGGATGGTGCCGCACAGCTCCTCACTTTGGCTCTCGTACATTCTGTGCCAAAAATTTAGGTTTCTTTGGTCCAATTGTTAGAAGATGGAACATCCAAAAGTTCAGGAAGCTACCAAGGGTTGGATATCAGATCCTATAGTTTTGGCTATGGTCCCAGACTTGGCACTTTCAGATGCCACAATATGGGGGAATGGGGGTCTATGATGAGAGAGTAGAATCCCTAGGTATGGGGAAGGAACTCTTATGTGGTGAGTTGCCATATTCCTGGGTATGGATCAATCTTGATGAGGTCCCATGGGACCAGCAGAACGGGCAATTTTTAAGGGTCCAGGAACTAATTAGAGATCTCTCACTGCCCTGAAGGAGTAAACAAATTTCCACGCCAATGCACTTTAGTGGTGCGAAGGGCTTGTCCCCAGCCCCGAGCTGTCCTTTGGGTGCTGTATCCCCCAGCATTCCCAGCCCATTGGAAGAAGGATGATGGACTAGTGCAAGACCTCTGGGAAATGTTCACTCGTAGCTCAGTCGGTTAGAGCATCCCACGGTATGGGTAAGGGCGTGGGTTCGAGTCCCACCGAGTGACCAACATTTTTCCACGTCTTACACTTTTAGAGGTCCTACCAAAGTCCAGGAATTTGGCCAAATTTGGCAACACGTGTGAACTGTGGCATTTGGCCATGTCGTGCGGTTTTTCCCGGTAACATCGATCCATGTTCGTGTCCCGGTGCCATTTGCTCATTATGTGCTTTAGTCCTCCCCTCCCCACCTGTAGATAAGTGGCATGGTCAGGCGCTTCTTGCGATCCGCCTCCTCCGACGACGACTTTTGGCGCGCGAAAATGCTCTGAAGGGGAAATGGACGGAATGGTGGCTAATGAATGGATGGTCGGGCGAGAGTGTGTCGAGAATTAATCCCCCAGGTGGGAGGGGGAGGGGGTGTCGACAGACGCAATTCTCCCTCGCAAAGTGAGAAATTGACCACTTTTCAGGTGATTAGCACGAAATGAGGACCGGGACCAATGTTCTGGGGATGTGATATTCCTGGCCAGACGCCAGATTACATTCTTGTGGGAATGGATGTTGTGCAAATGATGGACCATGCTCATCAGCCACGGCCAAAACTCAGAATAGGAACTAATAGGAACTAGGATTGTCCTCATGGCCAGATTTGCTGAGAAAAAATGGCCAATTCAAGTTTAGGCCCAAGAGGAATATGAACAAAAATTGAGGCTTGGGACCCAGGAATTGATTTGACATTGGCAGGTGATCCTATGGAACCTGTGAGTTAAATGATACCAAAAGGGCCGTAAACGAGGTTCGAGTCCGATGGGCTGATCCTGATCTATGGGTTCTAAAACTAGTTTGGCCAATAATTAGGAGCCTTTATCCTCCTTCTCCTAATCGAAATTGGCACTCTCGGCCATCTCCAAATGTGTTTTGTTCTTCTTGGCCATTCCTCACCCTGCGGTGCTGTTTGTTGTGCTGCGGCGGTTGTGTTGCGTGTCCGTTCTGTGCGCCCCGCGCATGGCCATGTCCGTACACGACAGGCACCCGGATCCGGACGGACTCCAGCATTTCCAGGGGCGGCAACAGCGGGGTGGAGCAGCGGCGGAAGCGGTGGCGACGATTGTTGGGCGAACTATCGGGTCGCCGATGGGTGGAGTTGGAGGAGGAGTTGGACACGGACACGGTGGCGGCGGTGCTGGTGGTGGCCTCCTCCGCGACGGAGAAGAACTGAAACATCGGCGGATGGGGGAATTGAACCAGCAGATTCGGGAGAAATTCAGGGAATTCTTAGGGGTCTCGAAATACCAGGGTCCCGAGGACCAAGAAAGTTCAGCGATTCGAACAACTCATGGAATCGACGAAGGTATCCAAAACGAGCTCGTATCTTAAAGAAAATGAAGGTGCCATTTACTCCAAATCGGGGTGACAGCTTCAAAACCTATATCTTAGAAAAAATCGGAATTTTTTGAGTAACTTACCCGGATAGACAACGCATTATTTTAATAATGTGTTTTCTGGGATTCCGTGTCAACTAATAAGTTTTCCTCGATAATGTAATAATCAATCCTCTGGTATCTCCAGGAATGGACGGAAAATCTCTCATAAATGTCTCGAAAAAACTAGATCCTTCACGAAGGGTTCGGGGATTATTTAGGGCCGGGGAAGGGTCCGAAGGGCCAAAAGAATTTTTGGCCCGAAGTTCCGTTGGAATTCCTTGCGGTCGGTGGACAAACTACAGAAAAGAGTGCCAATGGCCAAAAGTCCCCGGAGGGCAAAAATGAGTGAGTGGAGTTCCTTCTCCTTAATTCCTCCTTAAGTCCCCTCACTCATCGGCAGCAGGGGAAGCCCCTCATTGGTCTGATGAAAAGAGCTTAATTCCCCTGAAAAGCCAAAAGGATGAAGGGATTGTTGACGCTCCCCGTGATTAGAGTGTTACGTAGGCAGAGGATGGGGGAGGATTATTGGGGCGAGGGGGGACACCAAGAAATGGCACCTGTGGGGACAGAGAGAAGAGGTGCCAATTAGCATTGGAGAAAAAGGGAGAAAAACAATGGCATTTTTGCCCGATTTGGCAACACACCCATTTCGAAATTCCAAAAGGACCACAGTTGGACAATTGGCCACCGATGGCCAAAAGAGCAAATTGGCCAAATTTGGCCCCGTGTTCATGTGCCAAGAATCCGACGGACAATTTGGTCTCAATGGATGTTGGATCCAAATTTTACAGCAACCTAGCCCAAACAAAGATTATGGATTTTGGCCTATGGGTCGAGTGAAAAGTCCAAATTTGGCATTCCGACCGGTTGTATCTTGGTGAAAATTTGACTTTCGTTATCGGAAGAACAGTTCAGCTAGATTTGACCCTTTTGGTCCAAACGGGCCAAACCAATTTGTTTGGCCATAGCTTGGATGCTTACCCTGTACATTTCGTTCGATCGTATCAGGCTCAGATGACCAAAAGTAGATCGGTTGAAGGTCGTGTCGGCACAATAGTTCTACATAGATGTCGCGGAAACCGCGACGAGGGATGGATATGAAGACCCCGAGATCAGCCAGGGGAGGTGAATCATCCCATCCGTTCCAATTCGTCATCCCCCCCCGTTCCATTTCATCATCCTTGGACTTTGATGTCCCCCATTTCTGTGTTGATCATCCCCTCCCCCATCTGACCATTCCATCCGCGAAATGCTTATCTCCCCCACAGATCGCCAAAATCGCTTTGCATTCCTGTGTGTTTGCCAACCATCCCCCCTCACTCTGATCACACATTTTGTGCTTATTTGCCACTTTGGGTCCGTCCCATCCTTTTGGTCCGGCCCATCCTCCCGCCCCCTTGTCGATGCTTATAACCCCTCCTATCTCCCTCTATCCACCCATCATTCTGTTTTGATCAGCCGATCGCCACTTTTCCCCTCCCTCCCCCTTTTCCGTCCTCTGATCGCGCTTTTCCCCCTGATTATTATTCTTCCCCACTGATCAACCCCTTTCCTGATTATTTGCCCCTCTGATCACCCCCTTTGATCAGCCCCATTCCAACGACTTGGCCCCCTTTTTTCGATCACTATTCTTTGGTCTTTGATCCCCTAATTCTGATTAAGCCACCACCCCCCCCCC
>LDKF01000096.1:108470-123929 GCA_001026735.1 Rotylenchulus reniformis | reverse complement strand
ATATATATTAGTTTTATTAAATAGTTTTAGATCTGTGGTAGCTTACCACAGATCTGTGGTAGCCAGATAAAATAAAAAAAAATATATAAACTCACATTATACTTATGTCATATAAAATATGGTATAATGTTAAGGAATTCTATTTTGCTTTTTCTATAAAATAAAAAAAATTTAAGGTTTTTTTGTAGGTTGCAGTCATAGTTATGTATTTTATCTTATCGATTATTTTGCCATCTACTATATTAAGATCGAGCGACCTATTATAATGGGAAAAATCCAAATTCCAATAAGAGAGCGCCAAAAAGCGGGAGAACACGGCGCAGAGAAAACGAGCATTAAGCCACTCTGATGCGTTACTATCTATATACTTATGGTGTGCAATAAGTTTTGTGCCCTCCTTATAGTTTTATATTAAAAAATTCATAACTTTGTTATTTCCTCATCAATTCTCGTGATCTTTTTTTTAGATTGTAGGCCAAAATGTTTCTTTCACAATTAATAGGAAAATAAATTCAATTCTTTAATAAAAAATTTTTATGATTATTATCGTAAATGGTCTAAAAACTTATTGCACACCCTAAGTAATAGCGGTCTCACGAAAGACCGAAATCCGCACTTTTCGGTGTTTCATTGTTGGTGTTTTGTAATTTTTTGTTTTTTTCGTTTCACTAATTTTCACTTTGAATTTTTCAAAATGAATTTAGGGTCGTTTAATCACTATTCACTATGGAGCGAAAAAATATGCAAATGCATATTTTTTTGCTGGCTCAGAACAACCTGAAAATCACGTAAAACACATTTTTAGCATGGTTTGAACGCTATAGCATGGATTTCTAACTGCATATTTTTGCATATTTTCGACTTTTTGTGCATATTTTGTATATTTAGCATATTTTGAGCATTTTTGGAAAATTTTCCGCATATTTTTGCAATTTTGAGCATGTTTTTAAAATTTTGGATCAATTTTTTGAAAAATAAACCTTAAAATAGCGAAAATAAAATATTGGTTCTGAGAAATTAATAAAAGTTCCAGTTCGATAAACAAAATTGGAAAAAATAAAAAAAAAATTGTTTGGAGGGAGGGGGTGCGGGTGGAGAAAATTAATTAATAATTCTAACTATTCTGCGGCCGCCAGAGCGAGGCCGATTTAAATCCATTTTTGAGGTCGAGCGAGACTTTGAAACAAAAAGTACACTTTGGGTTATAACTCGGTTTAAACCAAACCTAGAGAAACGAGCTTGGTGTGAAAAAATAGAGCAAATTATTAGCTACAGAATGGGCTTAAGCCCATCTGAATTGCTCAGTCTAAATCAGAGATCGTATCTGTCCTTTTTTTTAAAGATTTGTCCTTTTTTCAGACCAAGAGTCTCCTTTTGTCCTTTATTTTTGAATTTTAGAAAAATTTATTCAAAAAATGACCAATTTTCTTTCGAAAAAGGACTAAAAATTTTCGAAAAATTTTTTTCCCATTTTTTTATTGCAAAAATGACTCCCCTGTAATAACTTTTGACGCTGAATCCGATTCTGATGTCCATTTTGACGTAATGTGTCATCTGACGCCGGGATGCCGCGTGTAGAACCCGCAAAGAATATGTACATAGACGGGATAGCGCATTACAAAGAACCAAAATGAATTTACGAGAATTTTTTTTGACGTCAGCGTCAAAAAGTGACGTCAGATGACGCATTATGTCAAAATGGACTTCTGATTCGAATTCTGCGTCGAAAATTACCTAAAGAAGCCATTTTTAGATGAATTTACGAGGAAAATTTTTTTTTTAAATTTTTTTTAAAAAAAAGTACGTCAACCAAATAAGTACCGCAATTTTTTGAATAATTAATTAAAAAATAAATCAATAAAAAATCAATAATAAACATTGGCGGTTTTTTACAAACGCGACAGCACCTTATATCCCAAATGGTAAATTTTCGAATTTAATGAATCTTATTGTTAGGTGATTCTATTTGGACTGATGAGCCGAAGAAAAATCGAAATTCTCTGGACTCACAGATTTTCGGGGTCGAAATGTTAAATTTCTCTTTTTTCAAAAATTCTCAATATGTAAACAATTTGGCAAAAATTTCCGGCTAAAATTTTTTCGAAAGATCTTAAACCTGAGCCTAAAGATCTGATTTTAATGCCATAGGACAAAATGGTCATGCTCCTGGCCCGGTTCTGACATCGTCGCCGTCCCCTTCAATTATCACCGATCGAAAATGGACCATCGCACTTATCGACGCGCTCAGATCGGCATCGGATGATCAACTGATGGCATTTTGTTGTGTGCTGGCAGCGCAGGGATGTTGTCTTGAGTTGCTGTGCAAAATGTTGGCCGACCACTTGGTGGATGCCCAGAAGTGAGCAAACCATATATAAATTGCTTATAGGATATAGGTATCAGAATTCGGTTTTGTCCAAATTTTTTGAATTTTGTTTTTGGACCTCCCCCGTAGTCAGTCCTGTGGGACGATATGGCACATGTACACGGTGTTCCCGATTCAACGAAAATGTGCGGCAGAGAAAGAGAAAAAAAACAGATCGCCAAACGCCAAAAACTGTTTAAATATAGAAAGCAAACTACCATTCCTATTGAATTCAATATGAAAGAACATTGCAAAAGTCGGTCGGACCTATTTTATTTCAATTACAAAAATTTTTCATTTTTGCACATAAAATCATTTAGTTATGTCCTGAAATTTATTGCTTATGAACCAGAATGTCATGAAATTTGTTTTAAATGGAGATAATTTGGTCGCCAATTTTCAGATCTTAATAGTAAAAAATAAGCAAAAACTGAGTAGTTTTATTCGAGAATGCCTCCAAAAACGATGGCAAAAACAGCAAATCAATCGGATGAAGAAAATAAAGACCATTGAGGGCCAGGATGAAGGAAAGTAAGTTGAAAATTTCAGGATTTTTTGGCCGAATTTCTATTCATTAATTTTAGGGGTAGAACAAACGGAAAAATACGTGGAGCGAAACAGAGCGATGATAATTTTTTGACGCTGAATCCGATTCCGACGTCCATTTTGGCAAAAGGCGTCATCTGACGTAAGTTTTTTACGTAAGAGTTAGATAATTTTTACGTAAGAGTTTAGATAATTTCTCAAAAAATTGATGTCAGTATCAAAAAATGATGTCAGATGACGAATTGCAACCAAATGGGCGTCAAAATCGGATTCAGCATCAAAAATTGCTCCAGGGAAGTCATTTTTAGATGGTTGTATTAAAAATAAAAGTTAAATTTTGCTCTGTTAGGGAAGGGGATAAAAATGTGGATACATGCCGAAAAAAGTAGCAATAAATTTTCAAAAAATTTAATACAATTGATGAAAATAAATTAGAAAAAAATATTTGAACATTTTGCACTTCTTTAAATAGTTTCCTGGCCTCTTTTCTATCCAAATACCATCAAAAATTTAATTTGCGCCCCTCGGGATCTGAACCTCCACCAGCCGACTCCAACCATTTTTGTGTCATACTTGCTAACCACTAAGCCAACGAAAAAAACAATTTTCGTCAAAAGGTCAGACACTCGGGAACACCGTGTGTAAAAAAGGTTCCAGAGTAGGGCTGTTCGAAACTCTCGGTTTCGAGTTTCGAGTCGAGAAAAGTTTCGGGTTTTTTGGGTTTCGGTCTCGGGTTTCGGTTTCGGGTTTTTGGTCTCGAAAATCGAAACTTTTTTACACTGGATAAAATGGCACTTACGGAAAATTAAGTGACTGTTGACCGACCGACCGACCGACCATCGGATCCATCATTCAAATTTTGTAATATACATAATGCCAAAATACTCTATTTGTGATGGGGCATAACCCCATCACTCCCCGGGAACACCGATTGTGGCCCTTCGGGGTTCACAAGGTGGAAGCACACCGACGATACACATCGCCGGTGCACCGGACGCACATTCAGTGCACAAACAAATCGCCCATGAGGCGAGAGACCATGGGAGGGTCAAAAACCGGAGAAAGAGAGACAATGGAAAGACCATTGCCCAGTTTTGCCCATCCCGCCAAAAAAGGCAGAGAAAACCCGCGGCAGCGGGGAAGAGATCGACCATTGGGCGAGAGACAAAAGGAAAAGGAGAGGAAAGGGAAAAGAGAAATCTCTGCCCACCTCTCTGGGTCCTTCCAGAAAAGGGCCGGAACCCGCGGCGGCGGGGAAGAAACTGTCCAATGGGCAGAGAAAGGAAAAGAGGGGAGAGAGTGTGCGAGAATGAGAGAATTCCCCATCCTTCTGGAATCTTCCAGAAAAGGGCAGACACTCGCAACGGCGGGGAGGTTATAAACCTCCAAAATGGGGAGGAAAGGTCAGTCTAACGACCAGTCTTCTGACCAGCTTTCGACAGCATCGAGCTCAACGACAACGACGACAACTCCGACGAATTTCGCAATGCAGACGATCATCAACCGCACGCCAAGAGCCGAAGGAGGCAAGCCGAGGGGACCCGCCGGGGAGAAGCAGCACCAGGTAAGTGCGACCGGCCGGGTGGTCGAGCTTGGCCCAAGTGGCCTTGAGCACTGCGGCGCATGGGCGTCCGGCAGGACCGGAATGGAAGGAGGGGCTGTGCGCCTGAGGGAAGAGAGTACTCGAGTGGGCCTTAGGCCCGAAAGCCTTAAAAGTTTGGTGGTCCCGCAAGGGATGAAACCGGTCTTCAAGACCGGGATTTCGACAATCCCGAAAGGGACGAAGCCGGCTCATTTGGCCGAGACCCTACCGGTTGCTCGCGCAACCGCGGACAATACTCGAGTTGGTCTTAGACCAGAAAGCCATAAATTGAACCCAACCTCGGCCTCGGTGCCAGTCACACAGCGACCAGCTGCGGATCACAAAGTCCCACCGTGGCTTACAGAGGCCCAAAAGGGCCAAACACCCCAAGGGGGTGGAAACCCTGATCATTGCAGTTGGTCGGAGGGTCCTTCCAAGAAGTTCAAGCTGTACTTCGAGGAAGTGACGTCAAAGCCTGAAAGCATGCCTTTCCAAATCCTGGGTACCGCTCGCCCGAACACATTGGGAGAGTTGGTGAAGTCGGCCACTGGGAGTGGACCGGAACAGTACGCTGACCATTGCGCGACGGTTGCAGCGGAAAGGGGCGAGGGAACCCGAGTATTCATGCTCCGGTCCGGGGAAGCCTCTGGGGTGCCAGAGAGTAGCGCCCGTGATGCTCTCGGTTGTCCCCATGCCGACCTAGGGAAGGAGCGACACTCGGTGGTCGGCCGAGAGTGGGTTCCTCGCGGGCCCAGCGCCCACTCAAGGCCAGGCCAAGGGACATGGACGCCGGAAACGGTGATCCCGATCCCGGTCGCCCTCGGAACCCTAACCTCCCTGGCTTCTCAGGCCTTGGAGGGGTCGACGCGCGTTCGGACAGAATCGGGTCGAAACTTTTATTCTTTTACTGGTAGCACCGGAACCCAGGGTTCAGGTGTGAGTGGTACCAGGATGGGAAAGTATGCAAAGGGCAAACAGGATGAAAGCATCCTGGAGATGAGGCACGAACTCCATGACATCAGATCAAGGATGTCAAGAATGGAGGAGCGCCAAGGACAGACGGAAATCCGTCTTGATGAGTTGAACGGGAAACTGGATCAGATCCTGCAGATGATCCAGGAGGGAAAGGCAGATACAAGCTCAAGGTTGTGTACAACCAAGGCTGTGTTTGACAACATTCGTGACCATCATGGGTTGCGGAATGAGGACACGAGTGAGGCTAACTCACAACACTCTCGTCAAATGACGGAGGAAGAAAGTGTTCGCATTATGCGATTTGGCAACAATGGGCCAAGCATGGTTGAAGACCATGAACCACTGAGTGTGCAAGACATGCGCCTTCGCGCGGATGATGCACCAGAGCTTGATCTTGACTATATGTCGGATGAAGAGAATGGGGACGGTGCCTATCGAGGGCGGATGTTCCCGGACAAAGAGGAACTGATGGAAGGGAACATGTATTCCCGACCATTGGTCGAGAACTGGAAAAGGAAAGCAGTGATCGGACTGCACACTCAGACCTTGGACAAGGCGAGAGTGATGCAGGAAATACAGCACAAGGCCCAGACCTTGCTTTATCCGTTGTGGATTCCATACCAAGAGTTGGATCGCAACTGGATTGTTGCGAAGGTGGTAGAAGCAAATGCCAAAGCCATCGCCAACATGTCAGGAAAGACCAAGGGCAAAGCTTGGCAAGATGGGATCATCATCGACTCCCGAGGCTACGGCGAACAGCCGGAAAACTGGATCACACAGACCCAGGATTGGGACCCTGAATTGTGGGACAGAGCATACAGTGCTCGCCAGCGATTCAGGGCTATGGTACACGGATGTACCATGGAATCATACGGTGCACCCATGGAGTGGGCGATACCGGATGGGGATACGGTACCCCTGGAGGGGGATAGTATCACAGCACAGCTCGTGGAGCGGCTGGCGTTCAGAAGTCTGTGGTTCTCGGCGTGTCCGGAGAACCCAAGACACATGCAATTCATCAAGGATCGAACGATCTGGTGGAACTACATGGCACTCATGGGCCTTATGGAGCATGAGGAAGCACCGATCCTGGAACGGCTATACGCCGAGAACAAGATCGTATGGATAGAGGGACAGTACACCTTGAACAACTGGTGTTACATTGACATCAATGACGATGTCAGTAACTCCGATAGGGTGTACATGTTCGCGTCAAGTGACGAGAATGGACACTCCAGTGGAGGAAAAAGTTGGGATGTCCTGGAACCGGTCTCGACACCGTGGGAAGATGTGGTCGAGGAGTTGCTTGCAACTCTGGCATCTGACCTGCCAACCCTGAACCAAGTTGTTCAGGATGGAAGAGCTAAAAGCACCCGGGAGTCTAGGACTCTGGAAGGTGTGGAAAAGCCCGAGAAAAATCTCTTGGTGGAGCAAGGGGAACCCTTCAAAAGATTTGAAGAGGGAATGAGGCGATCAATGCGATCATTCAGCATGCAACTTGCAAAACTGCAAGAAGACATGAATGCGGTGATGGTCTGGATCAGGCAGCGCGAGTCCAAGGAGGCTTGCTGTCAAGCTGCATGGTCGCAGTGCCAGGCATCGAAATACGGCAAAGAAACTCCCGGGGAACGAGAGTTGAAGCTAAACACCCCGGAGCAGTCCGAACCAAGGTTGGATCGCCAGGAGGATGTACACCACAGCGATGATGGTGGAAGTGATCATGAAGGTGATCAGCACGGGTCCGAAAAGTCGGACACGGATGATCTGATCATGATGGCGAATGGAACGGAGGACGAAGGGCATGGCCCCGGTCCCCGGAGGTTGGTCAGCATCGACCGCATCCCAGAATTCTGGGGCAAGGCCGAAGATGACTTTTTGGAATGGGTGGCAGAGATCGATGCCACGATGATGCTGTTCGATCGAGCAGCGTCGGACGAGCTTAAAGCGGACATCCTCCGCTGGAAGCTGAAAGGACCCGCAAAAAGACACTTCGATAATTTGAAGGATAATGAACAGAAATCGTACAACCTTGCTGTTATAGCACTTAAAAAGGTGTACAATTCTGTGCTAAACCGGGACCGTCTCAAGATGGAACTCCGGGATGTCAAGAAAAGGGACATGGAGTTGGTAAGCGAGTTCGCTTCGAGACTCGGCAATGGCGAAGCGAGCCTTTGCTGACCATGGCCCTGCCTATGTGGACAAATGGTTATTGCAGGAATTCGCCATCAAGCTGAACGACCCGGAGTTGTTCAAGCTGGTGAAGGCGAAGGACTGCCAAGATTTGGCGAATTGCTGGAAACCGCCCTTCATCACGAAACCGTGTTGAAGATGAGCGAAGCAATGCTAACTTCGAAAGCGAAGGAACGGAAAATGGCTTATGCCATGGCCGAGGAAAAAAGGGTGGAACCGGCCAATGAAAACCTGGTGTACCAACCACCGCCGCCGGCGATGACTTGGAATGCGCGAGGTTCGGCCTCGGGCGCGAACAACACACCAATTGGACCGGGAAGATGGTATGACTCTGGACGGGACTTCAACCCGCCAAGAGGATTCACATGGGCACAGGATGTTGCGGGAAATCCCGGACAACCGCCTTTTGGTTCTGGCCTAGTCACTGGGCGGAGAACCACGGGGAAGTGCTACAACTGTGGCAAGACCGGAAATTTTGCCAGAGAATGTCGGTCTGACCGCAAGAGTCGTGGCGAGAACCGACAGCAGTCGGGAGCGCTCTGCAAAAGGTGCAAGAACCCGGGACATCGAGCGGATCAGTGCAAGACGCCGACCTGCTATGCGTGTCAGCAACTGGGACACTATGCGAACGAATGTCCGCAGAAGAAAGGAACCCCGCGTGGGCAACCACGTGGTGAGAACCGGGACACTGTGCAGTTGTCAGTCAGCCCGGGACCGTCCTATCAGGGCCAAGCCGTCAATGAAGACGCAATCAGGGCCAACGCCTATAAGGACGTTGCTCTCGATCTGGCTGGACGGATGTTCATGGGTCAATTTCAGCCAATCGGCTCAGGTTACCCAAGACATCAGCCAAATCCGGTGCCGGTGATCAGCTCACCGGAAGAAACCAAGGCATTGCCTTCCACTTCGAGCGATCATGTCAATGCTCTTGACGACAGATCGTTGCGGAGGAAAATTGTTCCGGTAGGGGCTCAGCCCATGGATGGTCTCCTCCTGGTGGAGGCGAAGATCAACGGAACGGGCCTTGACGTCCTATTGGACACAGGTGCGAACCGGGCGGTGATCTCGGACGCCCTGTGTGAGGAACTTGGCCTCACGATTAGCCCCGTTTCGGCAACCAGTGGTGCCAAAGGCATCGGTGGGAGTGTTCGATTCATCGGACGAACACGTGTTTCCCTCATGCTTTGCGGTGTGGCGAAACCAGTGGACTTTGCCGTAGCAAGGCATGAAGAAGTCTTTGACAAGACCATGTTCATGGTCTTGGTTGGCTTCAGGGACCTGGTCGATTTTCCAACCTGGACTATCGACACGGCTCAACGACGATTCGTCATGAATGGCCGATGGGCCAGAATACACTGCTGCAACTCCGTGAACTTCAACACGGTCGCAGTTAAAGTGGATGAGAACCGCACGATCAAAGCTGGACATCAAATGATGGTCCCGGTGGAGTTTGATCGATCAGAAAAACTCCAAGGTCACTCTGCCCTTCACATCGAAGGTAGGAAATCTTGGGAGGAAAGAAACGGGACAGAGGTGGTACCCATGGTGGTCAGGGCGGATGACAAGACGCACTTGTACATCCAGAACCCGACGCAAGTGGATATTCGCCTGTATCCCGGAACAAAGATTGCGCAGGCAAGACCTGTCAGAGAGGAAGGAGGCGTCCTGAAGGAGGTTTACCTCCAAGAGGACGACGAACCATCAAGTATGGGATTCCTTCAGGATTTTCGAACCCTCGGGTAGATGGCCCCGAGTACCCTAATCTGAAATCAGATGAGAATGTTCGAATCACGCGGTCCCAGGTCAAACTCTCCCATGTGTATTCACTTGCGGAGGAGGAAGATCCCTCCTATAAGGTGGATGTCACCAAGGCCGAAATTGGTCCAAAAGAGCGCCAGAAACTGGCCCAGCTCTTAGACGAATACCAAGACGTGTTTAGCAGGTCTAAATATGACTTGGGAGATGCCAAAGTGGCACCAATGTCTATTAAGACAACAACGGAGGTTCCGGTAGCGTCAAAGTACCTACGGATTCCTTACGGATTGAAAGATGATCTGCGCAAGCTACCCAAATTTTTCCTCGCCCCGTGGGTTTGCCCTGGTGATCAACAACTACCGTTTTTCCGGGCGACAAACACGGGAAGGCACTCAAACAGATCGGGAAAACATTGTGGCCTTGCTCCGGAAGCTCAACTATGAAGTGCTTGTCCGGAACGATTTGACAGCAGAGGTCCATAGATTCTTTTTCTTTCGAACCATCCGATGTAATCTAAGGTGTATCTAAAGCTAAGGGACTGGTCTTAAGATTGAAGGAATAAATCAGAATTTAAATTAGGTATAGTGAAAATAAAAATGATTTTTTCTGATTTTGCTATTTTTGATTATTCAATTTTTTGCATCTGCATAAAGAATTATTAATATTAAAAGCTCTCTTATTAGGAAAACTTTTCGGTACTTGTCGGGTTTGGGTACCAAATTTGACCCCCCCCCCTCCAAAAGAATTTTTTAAATTTATTTTAAATCGCCTAAAATTTCCTTAGGGTAACGTAATTTTTCTTTTTTTTGAATCCGAATCTGCGTTCATTTTGACGTGGTGCGTCATTTATCGTCACTTTTTGACGTTGACGTCAAAAAATTTTGTTTGTCATTTTTTCATGGGGCAATTATTTGACGCAGATTCCAGTTTTAACGTCCATTTTGGCATTCTGTGCCATCCGACGTGAGTTTTTTTTTGATGCAGACGTTAAATTTTTTAATATGTGTATAATTACAGAAAAATTTTTGAAAAAATTACCCTAGTGAAGTAATTTTATGATTTTACGGGAGAATTTTTACCAAAATATTTATTGGAGGGGGGGGGTTCAAATTTGGTACCCAAACCCGACAAGTATCATTTTTTCGGGTTGGAGAAATATAAGTGCATTATTTAAAAAAAGTTTTTAATTGATATATTTTATAGTTTGATCAAGATTTTTGCAATTGTTTTTTTCCAGGAAATGTGGTTGGCTATCAGATATTTTGCTAGCTTACCCGAGCACGAAAATACAGACAGGTAATTATTATATAAGCTCAAAAATTCATACTGTATGTAGAACTGTAATTAAGCCAACTGAAGTGAAATATGTAATTTTATGTGCCAAAAAATAGTTTTTTCTGGAAAAATTTAGTTGCATTGTGGTGGCGATGAGCCACGGAGAGCACGATGGTCTACTTGGGACCGATGACAATTCCTTAGATCTGCATCAATTTGTGTCCGCCCTGAATTCGCAAAATTGTCCAGCGTTGGGCGGCAAGCCAAAAATTGTTAAAAATTTATTTACAAATTATTATTTTTTATTTATTTTTTTATTTTTCTAATTCATCATCCAAGCCTGCAGAGGAGGTAGGCCCTTAAATGACAGAAAATCTTAATCCTGAATCCCGAACTTTAACGTGATCGGGACCAAAAGATTTCAGAAATGGAAAATTATTTTGGTTAAATACATATTGTATTCGGAAGTTGATTATTTTTTGATTTTGAATAATTTTCAAAGTTTTATTTAATTTTCTCTTAAAATATTTCATATTTTTGCTCTACACAAAACCGGAAGGTAGACTCGGAATTCTGGGATAATCCTTATCCCGAGTTTTGGAAAGGGATATTCCGGTTCCATTCCCATAATAGACGGTTCGGGATTTTCAGGATTAATTTCAACGAATTTCAATCTAAAAAATCGGCCAAAATCCCGATTCCGCATTACCCATTCTTTAGACATCAAGGACTTCGGGGTGTCTAGGGCGATTTCCGAGGATGCCGAAGATGATGACGATCGAATAGACGGGGCGGCCATGTCGAAGTCGTCCTCGCTGAAGATGAAGACCAAGAGGGGCCCGTTGAGCATGTACGGAAGCAGGAACAACTCGCCCAGAAACAGCATGATGGCCTCCGCACTGGCACCATGTCGGAATGGCGTATGCTCTACCGGTATCTCGCCGGCTGTGCCAACATCACCATTGTCAACGATGCCAAAAATAATCAGATGGATGTAAGCAAGAGATCAT
Source organism: Rotylenchulus reniformis (assembly GCA_001026735.1). Taxonomy (NCBI): domain Eukaryota; kingdom Metazoa; phylum Nematoda; class Chromadorea; order Rhabditida; family Hoplolaimidae; genus Rotylenchulus; species Rotylenchulus reniformis. The sequence goes on along the minus strand of LDKF01000096.1, from coordinate 112,231 downwards.
GGGGACCGGGAGCAAAAAATTGGGACCCGTGAATAGGACCAATAAAACAATTTTTTTCCTCCAAAATTTTAAGGAGGAAAATTTTTTCCTCCAAAATTTTAATTTAAATTTTTCCTCCAAAATTTTAAGAAATTGTAAAAAAATGGATCGTATGTATATTGTCATATTTTATTGTTTAGGTTTTGCGGTTAGTGAAACATTTCTTGGGGGGGGGAGGTCTCATTATTTCAAAAAAATTAAAGTAACATTTTAAGTAACGCCAAATCTGAGACCAAACTCTGAATTGGTCCAGAACCAAATCGAGAGTTGAAGAAAGATTCGGGATGAAAAATGAAAGCGGAATTAGGGGAAAACGAGGGGGACTGGCAGCCAAATTGGGACAACATCTCAACAAACACAAACTCTAGGTTTAGCTAAAAAACAGTTAAATCCGTTTTGTATTTAAAGAAATTCTTCTGCAGAAAGGAACCAACCTATGCGGACATTCTGATCGCCCAATCCACCACCGCTCACCATGTTTCGTGGCGCAACAGCAGCCGGGGCAGCTGGTTTGTGCAGGCGCTGTGCAGGTAATGAATGAAACTGCACCCGATGATGCGCGATGATCCGCGTGAAAGTCCCAATTTGGCCTTATCCTAACCCATTAGTCTTGGGCCAGAACAAGGTCAAACTTGCAAATGTTCCCAAATGATCCATTATTTGCCCTAATCTTTCTGACCCATAGATCCTAAAGAAAACCAGAAAACCAGTTTATCCTAGGGTTAAGCGGAACCGGTCCGGAACTTCCGGTCCCCCGGAACCAAAGTTCCTTCGGTTCCGATTTTCAAAAACCCGGAACTACCCGATTCCGGTTTTCAAACCGGTCGGAACCGGAACCAAACATACACCCCTAAGAATGGCATTTTTGGCCGAAAATGCACCCCCAAGAATGACATTTTTGGCAAAATTTTCGAGAAAATTTCAAGTTAGATTGGTGAAATTTCCTTAAGATTTCCCGCACCCCCTCCCTCCCCCAACTAAATTTTTTTGAAAGTTTTTTAATTCGAAAATTGGACCTTGTTAATCATTAATAGCCTTGGATCATTTCTAAAATTTCGTAGCTTTCCTCGTCCTTGGATTTTTTCAAGCTTTCAATTTTTAGAAATTATAAAAAAGGTAATTCTTCATTAAAAAATTTTTAAACTATGTGATGAAAAAATTCAATTTCGCAATTTTACCAGAATCAGTTTCCTACCAAAAAACAAAATCAAATTGTGTTTTTTTTAATTTTATAAAGGAATATTACTTTTTGCTAAATTAAAATTTTGCAAAAAGGGCAAAAAAAGCTGGTTCCGACCGGTTCCGGTTTCGGTTCCGGTCGAAAATCTGGTATAGTTAGATGTTCTTCTGCTTTCGGTTCCAAATATCCCACTAAAGAGCGGATTTTGGGTTCGATATCGATCTCGATCTGTTCTCGCAAAATCTCTAATCCACACCGTTCTGGGTCATTTTGCCAAATCGGTCAGAAAGAGCAAACCCCTTTAAAAACTTTCTGAACCATCTTAAATCAAAAATAAAAAGCAAAAATATGCAGAATTTTATGCTCTATCATTTCTCCTTTAGTTTTTTTCGAACCTTAAAATTTATATTTTAGAGATTTTTCTTTCCAAAAGTTTTTCTCAAAAATTGCAAAAAATTTACAAATAAATTCGAAAAACTCAAAAGGCGCAGAGCGCAAAATTCCCAAATATTTTTTCATTTAGAGTTTTTGACCTATTAAAGTTTAGAGTCTAAAGGGGTTTTATGCTTTCCGACCAATTTGACAAAACCACCTAGCACCATCCACACGGTTCCACCTCCATACAAAAACTTGCTGGTTCTGCTCTAGTGTCAGTTTTTTTTTTTATTTTCACAAGTTTAGTCCATTTTAGGGAGAAAACTACTTTGTTTCCTTATTGTGTTTGCAGGGTGCTCGGCCGGTGGGCTGCAGAGGAGGACATTTGCCATCTGCTGACCCGCGTCCATCGCCACGTGGCCCGCATTGAGGGTGCCAGCGCGGAGCGCGCCAAACAGATCCCGGAGATGAGCTCAACATTGCGCAAGCGCTTTTTCTTCTTCCCCGGGGTGAAGCAGCCCATATTTTGATCATTTATTCAACAAAATTTTTTTGTATTTCCGATCGCTTTAATATTACTTTTTTAAATGAAATCGAATAACAAATTTCGGAAAGCTCAAACTTGCTTCACAATTATGCTAACAAATGTGCCAATCCGATCGGCCCTTCAACATAATGTCTTTTGCCAGCAGAAAAATTAATTTTCTTTTTTTTTGCACTTTCGTAAAAAGGGATCAGAATACCAATGTACCGTATTATTTTTCTCCGAAAATTTTTTCAACCATTTTATAATGTGGGGCAGGGCACGAATTCAAAAGGTGTTAAATAAAATTTGCCCAATTCTTTTCAAGTTCAGAAAAATTGAAAAATTATATATATTTTCTTAAGGAATGGCATCGTTTTTTAATTTTTAGACCAGATTCCCTTTATTACATATTATATTTTAACTTTTTTGTCCAAGTATAAAAAAACGATTTCGGCCAGATTAGCCAAAGTAGCGGCAAAAAGCCCCATTTTGGCCTTTTCACCCTTTTAGACCGTTTTTTGATTTTCAAAATTCATAACTAATAAGCTTAAACCGGGAATTTTTTTGATGCGGTTTTTTGCATCACATACAGATTTTCAATGGCTATCACATATACCAGGTCGGGTCATAAAAAATGGCCGCTTGTGAAAAGTTCAATTTATCTTTTTAAAAATAAGCATTTTTATTGGCTTTTTTGTGCAAATTCTATTCATTGGGAGGTTACCCATCAGTATCTTACCAAATTTACTCAATAAAAGCATTTTTCAAAAAAGTTTTAAGCTAGAAAATGACCGAAGGTAAGTATAAAATTCAATACTACTTTACACATTAAACTCGAAAACTGAAAAAATGCAAAGCAAGCGATCTTAAACTTTTATAAAGCATTGATAACGGGTGTATTCCTTTGGTTAATAACGTTAAAACAATTCTATAAATTCCATTTAGGACACAGAAGCACCAAACTTAAAAGAGTTCCAAAAGTCCATTCATCAAGGACAAAGAGGTCCTGACCGATAGAGGAAAATTGTACAGAGAAATTTTCCGCGCGAAATTATAGCGAAGATATAGTGCTATCATTGTGGAATAATATTGGTTCCAAATAGTTTACCTAAGAAATTTTTTTTGATCCCATAAAAGTCCGGTCATAAGCTTGTTCACCAAAACAGCAACGAGAAAAGACTTGTCGTTCAATTCTGGCTAGTAAAAGAAATAGCCAAAATTTTAAAAAGATAATTATATATGATGAAAAATAGGTTAATTAGAGCTATATTCTGCAAAAAATTGATTGGCTAAAGTCTTGGAAAATTTAATTTTGGTCTCTCGATCCCTACTCGTTCGGAAAGTTGGGTTTTATGGATTTTTGGGTCTTTTCATGGCTTAAAGTTTGGTAAATACCCCTCTTCTAATCCTAAGCTGATAAATATAATCCTATATTGACTATTCTGGTTGATAAAAGTCATAACAAACTCGTTTCTGAATTTTTTATAGAAAGTTGAATAGGTCATGTTTTACCCTTTAGGGATGCTCCAATCTGGCACTCAAATGTCAACTTTGATTACTCTACTTATACATTCGATAGAAAAGTGCTTTTCACCCCGTCTTATTCCTTAGAACATGCACTTAAAATTACCACTAAATTAT
>LDKF01000096.1:93711-108370 GCA_001026735.1 Rotylenchulus reniformis | reverse complement strand
AAGATAATTAAATATGATGAAAAATAGGTTAATTAGAGCTATATTCTGCAAAAAATTGATTGGCTAAAGTCTTGGAAAATTTAATTTTGGTCTCTCGATCCCTACTCGTTCGGAAAGTTGGGTTTTATGGATTTTTGGGTCTTTTCATGGCTTAAAGTTTGGTAAATACCCCTCTTCTAATCCTAAGCTGATAAATATAATCCTATATTGACTATTCTGGTTGATAAAAGTCATAACAAACTCGTTTCTGAATTTTTTATAGAAAGTTGAATAGGTCATGTTTTACCCTTTAGGGATGCTCCAATCTGGCACTCAAATGTCAACTTTGATTACTCTACTTATACATTCGATAGAAAAGTGCTTTTCACCCCGTCTTATTCCTTAGAACATGCACTTAAAATTACCACTAAATTATTCTTCCCCAATGGTTTCTTACGGAGAGGGCAGTTCACGGAAGAAGCCGAGGTCTAGGAGGCGGTGGGGCAGTACCTTACTTCAAAGATCGGCTCAGATTTTTTTCGTTCGGGTATTCGCAAACTCCCTTCTCGTTGGCTTAAGGTAGTCCACAAACACGGTGATTACTTTGTTGAATAAGTTTTTCAAATGCTTCTCATTTGATTGTTATTTTTCAATTTTTTGTTTAAAATTTTTTTTATAAAAAACGGCCATTTTTTATGACCCGACCTGGTAAAACATCAGATTTTAAATAATTTTTCGCACCGAGATGCGAATTGGTATAATTTTTAAACGGTTCAAAAACGGGTTTAAGGTTCGAATTTTCGGAAACGCCAGTTGAAATACTACTAACATTGTGACACGTGTGACTACATAACATTGTGGGGTCAACTAATATTGTGAGTATTTTCTTTATTAGCCAAATATTAAAATAATTAAATAAAATGGAAGTGGTTTTTCTATAGTGGTGCTAAACATATGTCGGGCACTGTATAAACCCGATAGGTATTCCAGAGGAATTGCAATACAATTTTCAAATTTTGACCCCTAACCAGAAATTCTAAATTTTGCAAACCATGCAATATCTATCTCATTTTACTCACAAGTTAGCTCACCAATTTTTGAATTTTTAAGCAACATACATAAGTATTTGCAAATCTGTTGGCTGGGAACTGCCCCAAATCTCAGTCCCAACCCATCAACACACAACATCATAAGTTCATAAGTACTACATATTAGGTGAGCAAACTGTCAAATTGGGACCCCACCCCAGGTATTTAAATTATTTTTTCCATAAAATTTATTTCCCATAACATTTACATAATTTTCTATATGCAAATTCATAATAAAACACATGCGATAATATAGCGAATGTGTATGAATTATATATGAAGTGCTATATGCATATTCCTACATACTATAAGGTAGTAGAATAGACTGGGTCTATTCATTCCAATATATCGATGGTTGGACTCGTTTTAATAGTGTTTCTTATTAAAAAAATGAAAATTTTTTTTAATCATAGGTGGTGAAATTGTTCCTAAAACCAATAAATGTTTTTCAGCAAAATTTTTGTTTTTTTTTGTAATTTTTGTTTTTTATGCTTTTTTTTACTTTTTTCGTGCTTTTTTTTTGCATTTTTATGCCTTTTTAGCGGATTTTAATGCTTTTTAGGCACCTTTTGGCGATTTTTTGTTTTCCTTTTTTGCCAGCTCAAGTCATTAATGATAACGGTGTGTAATCACCCCCTGCGTTCCTCCAAAAATTGCAGATTGGTTGGATCAAGGCTCTTCAGACACTAAAAAATATAAATAATCCAGTGAAAAAATTGTTTTTTTATACAGTAGAAGGGGGTTTTACCCGTTATCACCGACATATTGACACAGTTCACGGGAGAGTCCCAATGGTTAATCCCCGGTATCTAAGAAAAGGATATTTCAACTTCTTACAATAAAAATTTTCGGAACAAAAGGAAACGATTCACAGCAAAAGTGGATATCGGTTGGGGGTGTGAATGAGAAAGTCAGTCAGTCGGAAGTGAGTTGATCGGGAATTGAGGATGGGACCTCCGTTCTGATGTATCCACATTTTGAGAGTNAATTAAGGGGCGTTTGTAAAAAATCGGCAATTAAAAATGGAAATTAAGGGGCGTTTGTAAAAATCGGCAATTAAGGGGCGTTTGTAAAAAATCGGCAATTAAAAATGGAAATTAAGGGGCGTTTGTAAAAAATCGGCAATTAAGGGGCGTTTGTAAAAAATCGGCAATTAAAAATGGAAATTAAGGGGCCTTTGTAAAAAATCGGCAATTAAGGGGCGTTTATAAAAAATCGGCAATTAAAAATATTTTGTATAAAAATATAATTAAAGGTTTAACCTATGTCAATAAAGTTAAAAGGATACTAAAAAATAGTACACCTATGTCAATAAAGTTAAAAGGATACTAAAAAATAGTACAAAAGTTTATTAATCACTTTAGACACAAAAATACATTTTTTACAATAAGAAATGCTGAAAATGACCTTGATAAAAAACGTCCCGAGAACAATGAACTTATCGGTGACTGGTTTACGCCAAAGTGGACGAAGGGTAATCGGGGAAATGGGTTCAGTAGGGGTGATCATTCTCCATCATTCCTGTTCTACTGACAATTTGCATTGCTTATAATCTACTGATAATCAGTGTAAGTCAAAAGATTATGTTTTCGATATTTTATTATCAGATTTAGGATTTTTACATAAAGCAAAATTATATCTAATGAAAAATTTCATAAATAAACCAAAATTATATCTATTGAAAAATTTCAATCTAACTAAAAATTTCAAATTTGGGTCCAAAAATTAATTTTTTATATACTCTGTCAATTTAAATATTTCATTATTAATTTAACCAAATTAAGGAGCAGTTCTGTGGCAGTCACCAATCTTCCGTGCCACTTGTTTCCAAACTGCTCTGTTCAAGTTGTGAACTTCATAATGGTGAGTCATGAAAATGAAAAAATGGTCCAAATTTTTATGCACGAAAAAATGAGCTCCCATGTTCCAAAGGCTCTAAATTTGGACCAAAATCTAGAATTAGGATCAAAAGTATGGACATATTAGAAATACACAATTACAATGACATTTTCGACAGAAATAATTCACTAATAGGCTTTTAGTGGGAGATGCTTTTGGCGAGGGAAAATAAGAAATTAATCGGTGGTTGCCCTATATCTTTATTTTAACGTATAAAAATAAAATAATACGCATTTTTAAGAAAATAAATATTTTCTATGGAACAATTTTTAACCTTAAGGAATGGGGTGTTCCGGTGAGAAGTGGATAGAAAAATCCAAAATACCCTTAATGATTATGAAGTAGAAAAATTTTCGAGACAATCCTTAATTTACATTATAGGAAATGATCTATAATTGAGAAGTTTCAGATGATGCATTCGGACAAGTTACTTCTAATTATTTAAACAGGCTATCCTACTTATTGCTACAATTAGACGAAAAGGGGACATCGTCAAGAAAGGATCAACGAATACGCGAGGTAAGGTGCGTAGGTTATTAACTTATAATATTTTTAAGCGAAAGAGAAAGTACAATCGGAAGAAATAGTGCAACAACCATTAACTCGTTTGAAACCATCATCGCGTGAAAGATCAAGCAAGACATATGCAGATAATGCAGATATCCTTCTCGATCGGATCATTGGCAGAAAATATCGTCCAAATAGTGGAAGATCATCAGCTGAAACTACGATAAAGACAACTGCAGATATTCTTATCGATCGGTTAAATGACAAAAAAGATAATTCGGTTGGCGATAAATCATCGGCTGTTGAAAGAATAAGCCAAGAACAAACAATTTTAAAAGTATCAAGTGAATCGCATGGGGTGGAAGATTCTAGTACACGTGGTATATCAAGTGAAGAGGTCGCATTTAGCCATGAGGTTTCGACCAGCAAGGAAGAATCAGATGGTAGAATAGGAGATAATATTTTATAATCGATAATTAAGTTGAGCATATTGGAACTCTTGCACGGAATTCCGTGAATTTTATCTTCAATCCCCCAAATGAAGAATTTCGTGATCACATATGTGAGATATGGAATGCTAGCTTTGTGTGTCTACGGTATGGGCCGAAACATAAATATAATTATGTAAATAATTAATTTAGCGTAAAATAAAAATAAATAAAGGGACACCGTACTGAAGAGGCCCATCCCTATATTTATTAATTTTTAAAATCTTTGTAAATAATTCTTATTATTACTTTTCTGTTCTTTATATCTCTCTAATTCTTAATAATATTTTTTTGGTTTCATTGTTTAAATTTTATTTTGAATTGCAGACGCCCTTAATTGCTATTTTTAATTGCCGATTTTTTACAAACGCCCCTTAATTGCCGATTTTTTACAAACGCTCCTTAATTGCCGATTTTTTACAAACGCCCCTTAATTGCCGTTTTTAATTGCCGATTTTTTACAAACGCCCTTAATTGCCGATTTTTTACAAACGCCCTTAATTGCCGATTTTTTACAAACGACACAGCACCGTTTCTACCATCGGAGTTACGGAGAGTTCACACCATGTGGATCCCCAAAGGCTGGCCGGGGTTTCCTGAGGAGGGCCAGCATCTACCCTCACTAATACTTGAATTTTCTTCGGCGATTCCTTTCAGGGTTTCCTATTCTTTTTTGAACAAAAATAACTGAAATTAATTAAAATACAATTTTGTTTTTATATTATTGTTGAAAAAACCTGTTTTGCAAAATAAATATATTTTTGAAAAAATTTAGGAAATTTTCACATTTCTGGAAAATCCTATCCAATCCTTCCTGTACAGGATAAATCTTAAAAAATAAAAACAGGTTCATGTCTTCTAATTTTCAAAAACTTGTGTCCTGTATCCTGCTCGCTTTTTTCAAAAACGCCTGTTTTTAATGATTATTATTTGCGATATTATGGAAATGCCAATATTATTCAATTATATTGTAGATAGATTTCAAAACATAGCAAATCAAATTACAATAATTTTATTTGTGATTCTCTCTAATTTAATAAAATTTCCTGATCTATGTGTGTGCTTGTGCAAATTCACGAAGCATCGAAATGAGTGTTCGTACATCTTGAGCGCAATGTTCCCGAACATGAACCTAAAATGGAAAAAAAAACTATTTATAGAAAGCATTATATTATAGCAATATAATAGAAATGTTCATTTTTTAAAATTACTGAATTTAAGCTAGTTTGTAATTAAAAGGATTTGAAGTATTAAAAGCTGATTTAAGTCATTTAAGTATTTTCGGAAAAATAAAACTAGATAATAACTAATATTTTGAGTATTTAAGGAAATTAATTAAAATTATCGAAAGTAAAAAAGCTAATCATTTAGGCACAAACCCGGGTACAAAGTCTAAGGAAACACAGAAAAAACATTTACTTCCGGTCGTTATTAATAAGTTTAAAACTGGACCTTTGCTTCCCATATCATGTCAACAATGATGCCATTGTCTATGGTATCTAGCGGGATATCCATGTGCAACTGCGGGGTCAGTCGGAAGTATTGCTTATCGTGACACATGATTCTCGCGGTTTTCACCACTTCACCGTCAGAACATGTAACCTGTATCAAAAGTAGGACAAAATTTACCCGGGTAGGACAAAGAGTTATTTGCTAAAAGTGCAAATTTTTTTCAAAAACATTAAATTAAAACAGATAATTTATCTATAGGGTCGCAACTTTTATGCGCAAAAATTTCCCAAATATGCACAAAAAAATGCCAAAATATGATTTCCAAAATATGCGCAAAATATGCTCAAAATTTTGATTAAATATGACTTAAAAATGAAATTTTTTGCTCAAAAATCGTAATAAACTATTTTTAAAGCGAATTTAAGCATATTAAGACATTTAAAGTTTAAAATTAAAACTAACTCGAAATTTAGATGAATGTAACAAATATGTATCATACCTCGGCAAGGGGGGGGTCAGACCCCCCCCCCCCCCCCCNGGAGGGGAGGTGCGAAGTGGGATAAAAAAGGCAAATTTTTGAAAGAAAAAGGTTCCAATTTCTCAAAAATTTCTCCGGCGGCCCCTATCGGGACCGCCGTCACCCGTTTGCGAAGTGGTATGTTTTGTGTTTTGTCTTACCCACTTCGCAAATCGACCACTAATTTATGTAAAAGTATCATGTTTGGCAAATGTTTGGCAAGCATTTCAAAATCGGCTAGCCGATTTTATTTTCGGCTACAACATATATATACACATTAAAAATAGAAATTGGTCTCAAGGTAGATAGCTAGTTTAAAAGATTCATTTTATTTACCTGACTGATGAACATAGATTTCAAATCCGATAAAACTTTCAAGTTTGATATGATGTGAGTTGGAGGAGCCAAAGTGGTGGATTCGATCTGTTTGACCGGTGGAATTCCCGTCCCAAGTGACAACACAAAGGCAATTTCATTGGCATCAGCAGAGGTACACTGGAATGGATTTAAAATCTGATTCGCGCTCTCTTTTCTCTTCCTTTGAAAATATTTTTTTACTATAATTCTTCGAATAATTTTCCAAAGTTTACCGCGTTTAGTCTTTCGGCTTCATTGTGCAGATAAACTTCGTTCAAGAGGTGTTCACATGGATTATTTGCGATCAATCCTTCAAAAGAATAATTGTTCTTATCATATCATATAAAAGTTCTTTTTTAAGATCAGGCAAAATATTTTACAAAGATGAGTAAAAAATATATAAATTTTTAAATTTAATTAACTGGTACCAAAAATGTAGCCCCAAGAATGGTATTATTGACGAAATTTTAAAAATATTTAGGGAAAATTTAAACTCGATGAAATTTCCTTTAAAAATTTAACTTTTTTTTCTCGAACTCTTAGAAATTAATAAGTAAGTGTAAGTTAGGCTCTGGTTCCGGATTTGAAAACGAGACCGGTAGTTTCCGGTTTTTTTGTGTGCGTCTCTAGGAGACTCACTGTCGGCGGAATTCCCCCATTGCTGGGATTGCCTGTTGGGTTGCACGGTAGGTAGTCTGTATTCACCATTTGCTCTGCATCATCGCTCGGCTAATGGCTACTCGTTGAAGGGATGTGCTCCCCACTTGCTTGAGTATATGTCTGACACGGCGGTGGGATTCGAACCCACGTCCCAGGATTTGTGCCCTGTGTGATAGACCACTATACCATGCGGAACCATAACTTCGGTTCCGTAGGGACCGAGAGTTCCGGACCGGTTCCGATTCCGTGCAACCCAAATCGTAAGTTGTAAATGTAACTACCTCCATCCATCAATCCATCCAAACTAGGAAAATAGATGGGTGCAGCACTGGAATATCTTGCGGCACGCCAGATTGGCACTTCATTGGCCTGATACTGGGAATTGGCGAAAGGAGAAGGATAATTGCGCAACAGCAATAGCTCAGGTGGATTCTGAGCTTTGGCGGCCGTTACAAACACCCTGTAACACAAAATATTCTTTAAAAAAGAATGGAATAAAGCGGATAAATTTTCCAAAAAAATATACCATAGATTATAACAAATACTAAAATCATTGTTTGATATTGGCCTGATCTATTTCTTAACTTGGCCTAATCTATTTTTATTGGCCTGATCTATTCCTTAACAATAAGATGTAATAAATTTAAAATAGAAATTCCTTTTTTGTTAGTTTGACGGCATGGGTATCCATATCCAACCCCAATCCTACTAGGAAGATAGGTAATTGCCTCTGAACTGTAAGGAGTCAAAAGCTTGTTTAGAAAATTTTTTTCCAAAAACAAAATGAATAAAAATTAGAAAAAGGTACCTAAAACAAGTACCAAGTCCATCAAAAATATATGTTATTACTTCATCTTCCCACACTTCAAATCGGACATTTTGCGCTGTTCACCAAATTGCTCGCGCAGAAATTGCTCAATATATTCCGGTTTGTAGCCTGGACCAAAACAGGACAATTTCGCTTTAGGTCCAAAAATTTCGTCCTTAAGCCGCAAATAAAGACAAAGACAGTCGATCAGTGGGGTGCCATCGGCGAGTGCAAGTGCCAGAATCTTGAAAAAATTTATTTCTCAAAATAGAATATAATGATCAGTTTTTCGTCAAAAATATGAACCAATTTTGTTTAATTTTTTTAAGTTTTATCAAAAATTTGGCCTAATGAAATTAATATAATATTAGCCCACAGCTCCGGTGCTCGTTCCGGCCACCCAATCGAAATGTCGCTGAACAAAATGTCTTTCGTCGGTATTCTTCTTTTGCTGCTGCTCATTCGCTCCATCAACAAGCTTTTCCAGCTCCATTAACATCTAATAAAGCGTAAAATAACAACAACAAAAAAAACTGAAGTCGTATCAATAACCATAGATGATTTATTATGTCCATATCGAGGCCATAGGGTGGACTAATAGGCGCTTGGAATTCTGATTTTATGGGTGAGGGAGGGGTAGGAGAACCTTGGGAGTAAAAATGAATTTTTAGGAATCATATAATTAAATCATATAAAGAAATCATGTTAATTTTTCAATTTTTCTCCGACATCCCCTATCATGGCCGCTGAAGACGTGCTCCGATCCTCACCCANAAATTCTAAATTTTGCAAACCATGCAATATCTATCTCATTTTACTCACAAGTTAGCTCACCAATTTTTGAATTTTTAAGCAACATACATAAGTATTTGCAAATCTGTTGGCTGGGAACTGCCCCAAATCTCAGTCCCAACCCATCAACACACAACATCATAAGTTCATAAGTACTACATATTAGGTGAGCAAACTGTCAAATTGGGACCCCACCCCAGGTATTTAAATTATTTTTTCCATAAAATTTATTTCCCATAACATTTACATAATTTTCTATATGCAAATTCATAATAAAACACATGCGATAATATAGCGAATGTGTATGAATTATATATGAAGTGCTATATGCATATTCCTACATACTATAAGGTAGTAGAATAGACTGGGTCTATTCATTCCAATATATCGATGGTTGGACTCGTTTTAATAGTGTTTCTTATTAAAAAAATGAAAATTTTTTTTAATCATAGGTGGTGAAATTGTTCCTAAAACCAATAAATGTTTTTCAGCAAAATTTTTGTTTTTTTTTGTAATTTTTGTTTTTTATGCTTTTTTTTACTTTTTTCGTGCTTTTTTTTTGCATTTTTATGCCTTTTTAGCGGATTTTAATGCTTTTTAGGCACCTTTTGGCGATTTTTTGTTTTCCTTTTTTGCCAGCTCAAGTCATTAATGATAACGGTGTGTAATCACCCCCTGCGTTCCTCCAAAAATTGCAGATTGGTTGGATCAAGGCTCTTCAGACACTAAAAAATATAAATAATCCAGTGAAAAAATTGTTTTTTTATACAGTAGAAGGGGGTTTTACCCGTTATCACCGACATATTGACACAGTTCACGGGAGAGTCCCAATGGTTAATCCCCGGTATCTAAGAAAAGGATATTTCAACTTCTTACAATAAAAATTTTCGGAACAAAAGGAAACGATTCACAGCAAAAGTGGATATCGGTTGGGGGTGTGAATGAGAAAGTCAGTCAGTCGGAAGTGAGTTGATCGGGAATTGAGGATGGGACCTCCGTTCTGATGTATCCACATTTTGAGAGTGATGCTGATGAATAAAGTTGACAATGAGACATTTCTACCATCGGATTCACATCATGTGGATCCCCAAAGGCTGGCCGGGGTTTCCTGAGGAGGGCCAGCATCTACCCTCACTAATACTTGAATTTTTTTCGCCGATTCCTTTCAGGTTTTCCTATTCTTTTTTGAACAAAAATACCTGAAATTAATTAAAATACAATTTTGTTTTTATATTATTGTTGAAAAAACCTGTTTTGCAAAATAAATATATTTTTGAAAAAATTTAGGAAATTTTCACATTTCTGGAAAATCCTATCCTATCCTTCCTGTACAGGATAAATCTTAAAAAAATAAAAACAGGATCATGTCCTCTAATTTTCAAAAACTTGTATCCTGTATCCTGCTCGTTTTTTTTCAAAAACGCCTGTTTTTAATGATTATTTGCGATATTATGGAAATGCCAATATTATTCAATTATATTGTAGATAGATTTCAAAACATAGCAAATCAAATTACAATAATTTATTTGTGATTCTTTCTAATTTAATAAATCAAAGAAATTTCCTGATCTATGTATGTGCTTGTGCAAATTCACGAAGCATCGAAATGAGTGTTCGTACATCTTGAGCAGAATGTTCCCGAACATGAACCTAAAATGAAAAAAAAACCATTTATAGAAAGCATTATATTATAGCAATATAATAAAATATTAGGGCGAATATTTTAAAAAATTACTGAATTTAAAGTATTAAAAGCTGATTTAAGTCATTTAACTATTTTCGGAAAAATAAAACTAGATAATAATTAATATTTTGAGTATTTAAGGAAATTAATTAAAATTAATCGAAAGTAAAAAAGCTAATCATTTAGGCAAAACCCGGGTACAAAGTCTAAGGAAACACAAAAAAACATTTATTTCCGGTCGTTATTAATAAGTTTAAAACTGGACCTTTGCCTCCCACATCATGTCAACAATGATGGTATTATCTGTGGTATCAAGCGGGATGTCCGTGTGCAACTGGGGGGTCAGTCGGAAGTATGGCACTTGCTTATCGTGACACATGATTCTCGCGGTTTTCACCACTTCACCGTCAGAACATGTAACCTGTATCAAAATAAATGATCGAAATTTAGATGAATGTAATAAATATGTATCATGGATAAAAAAAAAATAAAGATTGCCTTAAGCAAAAAATGATTAAATTAGATTCAAGCCGTAAAAATTTTCTCTTATAGTGCTATTGAGGGTGCGCATCATTCTCCTCGCGGAAGAAAAATGTTCATAACTTTTTCCATTAAAACCTAGAGGAATGAGTCTGATGTCCAAAGATAGGCCCAAATGTCTGCTATAAAATTGCAAGAATAACTTTCCGATTTGGCCAAGTATGAAACAGTTACGGCCAGATCTTTCACTAAAACCACGATTTTATGGCTTAACTTGGCCATGATTTTTTTTCTAATTGGCCAAATCGGGTAATTGTTCTTGGAAGTTTATAGCTGACATTTAAAGCTGTCTTTTGACACCAAACTCACTTCTCTAGGGTTTACCTGAAAAAAAGTTATTGGTAACCAGTATTTCTATGGAGAGTAGGATAAATCGATCGCAATTTTTTAAATATCCAATTCGGTGCTATTCTCATTTTTGGGATTATCCAGTCGGATTAAAATCAAAAAGGACTTATTATAAGTCACCAACATGGGGAGGGATGCTCCTCAAGACTTGTGTGTAGGTCTGACGTGACCTTGGGATTCGAACTCATGTCCCAGGAATTTGCTTATGTGATTGTGGGCATTTTTACCGATTATGGCAAACAATGAACGAAAATTTATATAATTTGCAATACAATCAAATGAGGTAGAAAGAGAAATATTTTTGATAATTTGTTTAATATACCCTAAGAAAATTTATTTTTTTTTGTAATTTTTAAAAATGATTATAAAATAGGAAGTGAAAGGCATGTGAATTGTTACTTTAATAATATATATGTTGTAGCCGAAAGTGAAATTCAGCCGATTCTGAAATTGCGGTCAAACATCTGCTGAACATTCGTGAACAGAACATCAAAAACATTAGTTTGTGGGGTCTACACCACATTCTGAAAGTTTCGAAAAATTTTGTTCATCTGAACATGGTCAAAACATCATCCGAACATTTTATTGATGTTTTGATGTTCGGATGATGTTTTGACCATGTTCGGATGAACAAAATGCGTTTAAACTTTCAGAATGTGTTGTAGACCCCACAAATTATGTTTTTGATGTTCTGTTCACGAATGTTCAGCAGATGTTTGGCCGCAATTTCAGAATCGGCTGAATTTTACTTTCGGCTACAACATATACACATTAAAAATAGAAATTGGTCTCAAGGTAGATAGCTAGTTTAAAGGATTCATTTTATTTACCTGACTGATGAACATAGATTTCAAATCCGATAAAACTCTCAAGTTTGATATGATGTGAGTTGGAGGAGCCAAAGTGGTGGATTCGATCTGTTTGACCGGTGGAATTCCCGTCCCAAGTGACAACACAAAGGCAATTTCATTGGCATCAGCAGAGGTACACTGGAATGGATTTAAAATCTGATTCGCGCTCTCTTTTCTCTTCCTTTGAAAATATTTTTTTACTATAATTCTTCGAATAATTTTCCAAAGTTTACCGCGTTTAGTCTTTCGGCTTCATTGTGCAGATAAACTTCGTTCAAGAGGTGTTCACATGGATTATTTGCGATCAATCCTTCAAAAGAATAATTGTTCTTATCATCAGGGTGGCCGAACAGCCGTATTTATACGGCATTTGCCGTATTTTTGACCCTCTCGCCGTATTTTTTTCCGTATTTTGCCCTATGCCGTATTTTGCCGTATTTTTGAAAATTTGGAATTTTGACCAAAAAATGATTATTTTTCTTATGAAAATGACCTAAATACTCAAAAATATACTCCGGCGGCCCCTATCAGGACCGCCGGCAGCCCACATCACCCTATATATAGTTTCTTTATAAAAATTAGCCTCAAAAAAATCATTTTTCTTGTGAAGGAAAAAATCAATTTTCATGTGAAAGTGACCAAAAATTCTCAAATTTTCTCCGGCGGCCTCTATCGGTACCGCCGCCACCCCCTAAGATAAGGTGAACTGTACATGTACATCACCGCCACCAAAGACTACTCTTACACCCTTACACGATCTCTTTATTTCCAACCTACAATTGCTTAACAAAGTCAAAAGCTCAAAAGTAGCTAAAAATATGCGGAATAAAATTTATGAATAATTTTATTTGATTTTTTAAAGGTTTATAAAAATGCCGTATTTTTATGGTTTGGAATCGGCCACCCTGCTTATCATATAAAAGTTCTTTTTTAAGATCAGGCAAAATATTTTACAAAGATGAGTAAAAAATATATAAATTTTTAATTTAATTAACTGGTACCAAAAATGTAGCCCCAAGAATGGTATTATTGACGAAATTTTAAAAATATTTAGGGAAAATTTAAACTCTTAATGATGAAATTTCCTTTAAAAATTTAACTTTTTTTCTCGAACTCTTAGAAATTAATAAGTAAGTGTAAGTTAGGCTCTGGTTCCGGATTTGAAAACGAGACCAGTAGTTTCCGGTTTTTTTGTGTGCGTCTCTAGGAGACTCACTGTCGGCGGAATTCCCCCATTGCTGGGATTGCCTGTTGGGTTGCACGGTAGGTAGTCTGTATTCACCATTTGCTCTGCATCACCGCTCGGCTAATGGCTAATCGTTGAAGGGATGTGCTCCCCACTTGCTTGAGTATATGTCTGACACGGCGGTGGGATTCGAACCCACGTCCCAGGATTTGTGTCCTGTGTGATTGACCACTACACCACAAGGAACCATAACTTCGGTTCCGTAGGGACCGAGAGTTCCAGACCGGTTCCGTGCAACCCAAATCGTAAGTTGTAAATGTAACTACCTCCATCCATCAATCCATCCAAACTAGGAAAATAGATGGGTGCTGCACTGGAATATCTTGCGGCACGCCAGATTGGCACCTCATTGGCCTGATACTGGGAATTGGCGAAAGGAGAAGGATAATTGCGCAACAGCAATAGCTCAGGTGGATTCTGAGCTTTGGCGGCCGTTACAAACACTCTGTAACACAAAATATTCTTTAAAAAAGAATGGAATAAAGCGGATAAATTTTCCAAAAAAATATACCATAGGTTATAACAAATACTAAAATCATTGTTTGATATTGGCCTGATCTATTCCTTAACAATAAGATGTAATAAATTTAAAATAGAAATTCCCTTTTTGTTAGTTTGACGGCATGGGTATCCAACCCCAATCCTACTAGGAAGATAGGTAATTGCCTCTGAACTGTAAGGAGTAAAAAGCTTATTAGGGAAAAATTTTTTCCTAAACAAACTTTGCAAAAACAAAATGAATAAAAATTAGAAAAAGGTACCTAAAATAAGTACCAAGCCCATCAAAAATATATGTTATTACTTCATCTTCCCACACTTCAAATCGGACATTTTGCGCTGTTCACCAAATTGCTCGCGCAGAAATTGCTCAATGTATTCCGGTTTGTAACCTGGACCAAAACAGGACACTTTCGCTTTAGGTCCAAAAATTTCGTCCTTGAATCGTAAATAAAGACAAAGACAGTCGATCAGTGGGGTGCCATCGGCGAGTGCAAGTGCCAGAATCTTGAAAAAATTTATTTCTCAAAATAGAATATAATGATCAGTTTTTCGTCAAAAATATGAACCAATTTTGTTTAATATTTTTTTAAGTTTTAGCAAAAATTTGGCCTAATGAAATTAATATAACATTAACCCACAGCTCCGGTGCTCGTTCCGGCCACCCAATCGAAATGTCGCTGAACAAAATGTCTTTCGTCGGTATTCTTCTTTTGCTGCTGTTCATTCGCTCCATCAACAAGCTTTTCCAGCTCCATTAACATCTAATAAGCGTAAAATAACAACAACAAAAAAAACTGAAGTCGTATCAATAACCATAGATGATTTATTATGTCCATATCGAGGCCATAGGGTGGACTAATAGGCGCTTGGAATTCTGATTTTATGGGTGAGGGAGGGGTAGGAGAACCTTGGGAGTAAAAATGAATTTTTAGGAATCATATA